>CAUYRH010148965.1:0-38739 GCA_963574655.1 Perodicticus potto
TGGGTTTGAACCCACCACCTTCAGTATATGGGGCCAGTGCCCTACTCCTTTGAGCCACAGGCACTGCCCTGTAATCCATCTTCTTTCCCTCTAAGAGTAGCAAGGATTTAATCATCCAACAGTGGATTAGCTTTGGGGAGACATGGCTGAAAATTAAAACAAATCCAAGTAGTGGGTCTTGCTCTTTAAATTAACTTACCTTTTAAATAATAGCTTGTGCCTCACAGCAGGAAGCTTCCTGCTGCATTGATGAGGACAAATTTCCTGATCTCAGGATGCTCAGAGATGATTCAAGAAGTTTCCAGAATTAGAGATGTGCTGGATTTCCCGATATCATAGCAGATGAAGGCTGACATTTTGTGCGCATAACACTTGCTTTTGTCCTAAGAAGAGCTTTTAAAACATTCATTATGTTCATTCTTTATTTGCTTTATCTAACCAAAGCAAAAATCTGAAGACCAACAAATAGAAAAGTTCAGCTTGAATAGACTCTTATTCTCTCCCTTGTTCGCTAAACATATACAGGTGGGAAAACAAACAAGAACAAACAAGGGGCTAGATTTCAGTAGGCACCTTCCAGTTGAGAGAAAAAGGGGTGCTGATCTACTGCCTTGTATTTAGGTAGCTATTAATAACAACTGGTTGGGTTTGCTATGATTTGACTTCAAGGCATCTTAGAAAACAGCTTTTGTTGAAGGAAAAGAAAGCTTTTGGTGGTAAAGGAGATGATAAAACAAGGGTACATTCTAACGCAAGGCAACAAAGAACTCATCTTCAATTCCTTTCAAACAAAGCAACAGTAACGTTTCTCACACCTTTCTCTGTGTTGGAACTCTTCCCTTCTGAGCACTTTGCAGACATTAACTAATTCAATCCTGTCGTCACACCCAAGACTTCCGCAGCATTTCCAGCACAGTGCATTCGTGGGCAGCTGTGTCCACCAAGAATTCTGTGATCCTCAGCTGCATGGGAGATGCTAAACTTCCTAAAAAGGATCTTCCCACTGAGACCTTTAGGTCTTCCTTATTGTTTTCATCAAAATTGCATCAAAATCCATCCAAGGTGGAGGAGGGGAAGCATGAGAACAGGAAATAGGTCTGGTTTTGTGACTACATGTGGCTTTAACCCCAGTTCACCTTCTTATGAGATGAGTGGAGAAAGTCACAGAATTGCAGAACACAATCTTGGGTATTGCAGGGTTTTAGGAAATGATACCAGAAGAAATATCCCCAGGAGCTATGCAGAATCCTTTCCTGGGGGTGAGGTGAGAACCCTGCACATTATCACAGAGGGTAGCTCCGTGCTTTATACTTTCATAAAGTATTCAAAATACTTTATAAAGTAGCTTTATACTTTCATAAAGTATTCTGATGGATATAAACTCTGATGGATATACTTTCATACTCTGATGGATATAAATTCTGATGGATATACTTTCATACTTTATGAAAGTATTTTGAATGAACTTTGAGTGTCTGTGCTTCTCGGTCCAATTGGAGAGAGAAGGAGGCAGAGGTTCTAGCTATGTGGCTTTTGTGCTGTGAGCATTTGTTCAATATGAGTCTGTTTTCAAGGAGACTTTGTTGGAAATTATAACACATGTTTCACTTTTTTACATTCATGCCCCACAAGAAGAGAGTTCCTTTTCAAAGAGCTCATCTCTAGATCGTTAAACACGTAATACACAAGAAAACCAACATTGTTTGAGAAATTAATGCCTACTACAAGAAAGGGACCTCTTTTTTTTTTAACCAGATTAAAATTAATGAAGCTTCTACCTATGTCATAGGGTTACCCGGTTCGTCCCCATAAAACTCCATTAAGTGGAGGTACATTTTTTTTTGTACCACCAAAATAGGACTTCACTAAATGGAGACTGGCTCTTGATTTTAAGAGGTTTTTGGGGGGTTTTGGTTTTTTTCTGTAGCACTCTATGTATCCTCTCATAGAGCCTAAGCATTATTTTTTTTCCTGAAATACTAAAGTATATTTATATTTAAATATGAGAATAAGATTCTGAGCAAAGGGACTTCCTAATAGTTCAAAATTTATATATGAAATGGACCCAAGTTCAATTTATCATTTTGATTTAAGGGAATGTGGCTGGCAAGGATCCTAACCTTTCTGGACCTAACTAGAGGAAAGAAATGCTGCAAAACCACTCTGAAACTATCTTTTCTCTCTCTTCTAGAGAGCCTCAGTAAATTGTTTTTATTAAACATTTTTTATATCCATCAGAATACTAAGTACCTTGTGCAACCAGATTAGATAAAAATTCAGAAATTCCCAGGAGAAAACCTCCAAGCATGTGACTACATGGAAAATGGCAGGAGGCAAGTCGGAACAAATTTCCAAACCTGCTAAATCCTTCTAAAGTCTGTTTGTAACCTCACTCTGGTTCTCTCTCAGATACACACACACACACACAGAGGCGTATATGCACACATTCACACACTCCCCTTCTGTCAGCTCAAGTTTCCATGAACTTAAGGAGTTAGGCACGACATGACATTCCATTCTTTACAAAGGGGGTCCCTAGCTTATGTGATAAAGGGAGCACCTACCCTCAAATTGTATTAATATATATTTTTGATTTTTGCTATTCTGACTTGAATTAAATCAAACAATGAAAATTGCATCCAACCAAAGCTGACTACAACCTGTTGAGAATAATGCATTTCAATTCTCGAGAGACGATAGCCTATGATGCCATCAACTGAGCTCCTCCAATGAAGCTTTGAGCTGCACCGCCTGCCTGTCCTACCCGTGGGCAGGAGTAACTCCTCTAATCCAGTAGAGCAGAGCCTTCTCAGTAGCAAACTCCCAGGGTTCAAGTCCTGCCTCTGCCACTCACCGAGAGCCCTGAGGGTATGTTTCTGTGCTTCTCTGTGCATTTGTGTCCCTCTGAGGTGATACATAGACCATCATTAAGAGAGCACCTGGTGCTTGGTGAGCCATCCATGAACGTGAGCTATTATCATCCTTCAGTTTTCATTTGCCCAGGAGGATCCTAATATCAAAATATATTACCTGATTAAAGTATGGGACCTGATCAAAATATGTTACTCGATTAAAATAAAAGTCGCCTGGCCAAAACTAGCTCCAATGGTGCGTACCTCAATAAGGCATCTTAGACTCTGAGTGAGAAGGAATCTGTCTGTAGCTGTCAACCCACCTGCATTCTCTGGGTGTCCCTGATAGCATGGGCTGTGTCTGGGCACCTGTACCTGCCCCCTGCCCTCCCAGTACAGTCCCCAGCTACACAGAGATCCATGCATGTGCTTGGCCAAGCCAAGGCAAAGCCATTTCTGGGTGTGGTCAGAGATGTGATCAGTTTGCCTAAAACCCCGAGGTGTAGGCAAACCAGCATGGTCCTTCTGCCTGCTGAATCACATGCGTGTGTGGTAACTGAGTCCCTGCTGGAGATACGGTTCTCACATGTACAGCTCCTCGTGGAAGCTGAGTAGGGCATCCGTCGTTCTGACCTTCAGCAGCTCTTTCTAATAGATGGTCACTGCATCATCAATAGGCATCACACATTTCAAATAGCCAACAAAGCCTCGTGCTTTCTTGCAGTTGGAGCTAAAAAGAAAAACTAAGAAAAAAGAAAATAAATTGTCACCTGCCATAACTATCACAAGAAAAACATTGGTGGGAAGCAGGGTGGGAATCCTCAAATAACAAGCCCAAAAATGAATTCCAGCTTCTAGTACGGACATGATTTAAATTTTCATGAACAAATCATCTGGTTTGCACAAAGGCAGCAATGATAGAAAAAAAAGTAATAAACCATTGGGGGTGGGGAGAATCTGTGACCCAACAAGGTCCCCCGGAGGACCCCTCTGACCAGGCTTCAGTGCGTGCACCTTGTCGCAGAGAGCACCTGCTGCACTGGGCTAATTATCTTTTAAAATTCATATCTGGAGCCACGGGCTGCCTTGTGGGATTAAGCACAGTATGCTTTGCAAATTGAAAATAAGATAGCTGTTAGGAATATACACTTGCCTCTATGATTACTGCGGCAAACAAAGGCAAAACATTAATTTACATCTATTATAATAGAGAAACAAAGCCGGAGATATTCCTCGTATCTCAGGCAAGAGATGAATTTGCAAAGGTGATGTTCCGGGAAGATGAGATGAGTGATGGGCTGCAGAGGTGAGGGGCTTTAGGGACAGTGTTGACAGACGGGTGATTCCTTTGGAGGTCATGGCATCTCCTCAGTCACCTCATAAATAAGGAAACAAGTTCATAGAGGGGAGAGACAGGGTCTTCATACCCAGAAGCTTTGTACCCAGAGCATAAAGACTTTAACCTTCCTTAAATCCACATTCGATTTTCTAACAAGAGGGTAGCCATTGCATTTTCCGTTTTTAATCAGAACTTTGCTACAATCACATCAAAACCCCTGAAATAACGTATTTTACCTTATTGAGCTTGGTGCATACCATGTGTGAGGCATTATATCTGCTGTCATGGGTATGATTATTTTCTCTATTTCATGGATAAAGAAATTGACACCCATGGTGTTAAGACACTCACCCAAATCCAAACAGTCAGAAGATGGCGGTGCCCAGACTACAGCTCCGACATTTGAGTTCATAAGCTGCTGAGGCCACCCTCCATGGAAGGTGATCCCTAGCCTCTCATTCCAGATATTCCTGATCAAGTCAACCCAACAGATCATCCCTTTCTCTGGGTCTGCCATTCTACTCTTCACAAACCCCCTACATGGCACGAGGCACATGACGTCATATGGGAAGACAAAGACCATCTCTGTCCATCAGAGCTGCTATGCCTGCACTTTATCAGGACTCAGGGTATATCTCCTTAAATGATCCTCTCTTCCACTTTACAATCTCCTTCCAGATTTATCAGCATAGTGCTCCTCTGGATCTTCATCCAGACCTTTCAGCATCTCACTGGCACACGTACCACATCCTCCCCATGTAAAATGCTGGGTCCCTGAACACAGCTGCGTGTACAACCTCACCACGTTGACCCTCACTGCTAAAGAGCTGCCTTGACAGAGTCTCTGTGTAGTAGAATATCGGAGAGGTGTCAGAGTCTGGTGTAAGGTGGGTCTTGCAATAGGGCCACTTGACTGGAAATGGGTCCAGATATAATGGTTTCAGATTGGTGGACACAGCAAGGTAAAGATTTGGAGGTAAAGGTTTTTAGAGATTCTTGGGGCATAAACTCCAAATTTATTGCTATCTAGAAAGGAACAGAGTAGCTTTGATATTCTTTTACATAGGTTTTCTGGGCAGTTCCTAGAATAAATAATGAAGATATTTGTAACGTTTTCCTGCCTGGGTAAGGATTTCCTGAAATAGTGAAGTCACATTAATGTAGCTGGTAAACTGTGTGGGGCAACTGGTTCTAGTTCTCTAACATGTAATTTATGTCACCTCATGTGGAGTCCCACGGGGGGGGGGCAAACCCTCTGTTAATCTTCATGCCGCTCCCCCCCCTGAAAAATAACCACTGGGCTTAGGAGAGACACAGCCTGGATTGTGGTCCTAACCAGGTTACTCTCTCATTGCCAGACCTTAACGAATCACTGGCCTTCTCTGTCCCTCATTTTTCTCTTTTGTCCTTTGAGGCTTATTGGGAAAGTCTCCACTTCATCCCACCACTTTATGACTAAGTTTCCTTGCCTAAAGAGGAGGCTTTGGGTAGTGACATGACTTCCTAGCAGAGGCAGGAAAGAGGAGGAGGGGGCCCTAGAACAGGAGGAGGTACAAGGGGGCAGGTGCGGAAAGCTCTAGAGCAGCAAGGTTGCTTTACTCAGGTCTGGGATTTTTAAGTGTTTTATCTGGTAGAAATGCATACAGCATTTACAAATTGGAAATAACTCTGTAAACTCAGATAAGATTGTCTCAGTAATATTGTAGCCAGAAACAGCTCACCACGGCTTCCTTTCAATTAACCATTTAAATCACAGCCCATGCAAACCCCAACCCCTGCTGCTTTAGAATAAAGAAGAAAGTTAGACTGGAGCTGAAGAGTTTTGATTCACGCTGCTGAATATGGAAGATCTACAATCTTTCTCCGGAGCCTATAGTCTAATGTGACTCTTTGAAGGAACATTCCTGCAGCTGCTGGCAAAGATATCTTTCCCCCTGCCCAGCCCCCAACCCTTTCCTCCCGAGCTGAATGGTGATTCATTATAGATAACCCCTCCAGATTAATTTTGTTTTGACTTTAACTTTGACATTAAAAAAAAAGAAGAAGAAAACCTGTAAGAGGTAAAATTCTCCCCTCGAACATTCACTGCTCAGCTATTTTTAGCTGGCTTTGGTGTTTGATGCAAGAAAAAAAGAAAAACCTAAATTTAGGAAAAATTAAATTGTTGATTGTCATCAAAAGTCCTGCCTGTCAGATTAGAATGTCATCGTGTTAGACTCTTTGTGATAAATAATACATCAGCGATTTTCTTGAAACTTTTATTTGAGTTCTTTTCCTCTGTCAATTGGATCTGTGAGGTGATCCCCAGGTTAGCGAAGCACACGCCGGATAAGCTACACCAAAGTGTCCTCGTATGTACGGCTGCAGGTTAGCACCGGAGTCCGCACGGACGGGCCCCCAGCAAAGGGACTGGCCAATTATCTTCACGCCTGGACAAAGCAGCATGACTGAGCTGAACAAAGAGGGGAAAACAAGGCTGAGCTTGGATTCTGCCTCTGAGTAGTGTGGGGACCCAAGTATTTTTCTTTATTTCTATGAACCTCCTAGAAATGGATGGGCTAAGGCATATTCTGCAGGAATGCTGCATGGAAATTGGGAGAACAGTATGCCTCATATGTAGGTGTCAGGGCATGGAAACAGTTAGCATAATTATAATAATTAGTAGTAGCAGTGTAGACAACTATAGTAACTCAATATAGCAGAAACCACAAGGAATCCATAGGGAAGTCTGACAGCCACTTTTATGTGGGTTCTCTCCATTTCGGTCAAAGTTAAGGACTGAACGGTGCCACCCCTTATATACGCTAAGCCATGTAGATACATCTAAGATCAAGATTTGACTCCCTTTTATGATAGGAAGCACAGCTGTGTTCCAAACCACTCACAAGTGTCGGGATTCGGATTTAACCTCACAGAAGAGAACTAGAATTAAACCCTTTAAAGAGGAACAATTATATGGTAGACACTGAACTAAATGTGAAACTCAGCAGCTTAAAATCAGGCAGAAATTTTTGATGCGTCTCTTTTTGCAAGTCCCCTCCCTGCCCTTGTGCCCTCACCTTCAGATATGTGCCTACCCTGAGACAATTTCTATCTTCTCTGAAGCCCTGAGGAGAATATGATGGCTGGATGAAACTTAGGGCAGATCATTTATGGCAGATAAATTGTTGTTGTTTCTTACTTGTCAACAGAAGTATGAAAAAAAGGATGGAGGGATGGAGGGAGGGAAGAGGGAAGGAAGAAAGGAAGGGAGGGAGGGAGAGAGAGAGGAGGGAAGGAGGGAAGGAGGGAAGGAAGATATACAGCATCTTTATAGTTTGAGCCATTTTACACATATACAGCACGACTTCGCAGTTCCTAACTCATGGAGAGCTGATTGTTTGCTGCTCTGTACACAATAACATGCACGTAGAGGTCGATAGATACATATTGCTGATTAATTAGAAGGGGATGTTAAATTTAAGTTTGGATAACAGCAGTCATTGTTATCGTTGCGAGTAAACTTTATTCTGCATAATGCACATACAGCGCTATCTAGCCTTTCTTCTTAGGCATATCCAAGCTTCCTGAATTAAAATCGAATAAGTGCCAAGCAGAAAGAAGAGATACTGGACTCTGGGTTCCTTTTTAGAAATTTGTTATTGTGTATGCTGAAGGTATACCCCTCGATGGTTTGATACAGGTATGCCTCGTGAAGCAGTCACCATGATCACAGTGGTTAACGTGCTCAGCCCTCCGTGTGGTGAACATTTGTTGTGTGCGTGTGGGGGGGAGGGTTAGGCAACATGGAGGGATGGGCCTGGAGGACGTTATACTAAGCCAGACACATAAAAGCAAATACTACAGGGTCTCCCTTACTCATGGGGTGTAAAGTGGAGATGCTGGACTCGATCTGTATTCGGTTCTCCCATCAAGCCCAAGGTCTCCTTGCCCTCTTCACCAACACTGGTTGTGAGTATTGCAGGAAACCACAGATATCCCTGTCTAGTGGGAAACAGGCCCTGATGCTCACTGAGAACAATAGTTGTAGATTTTAAGCTCCTTTATGTCCCTGGAACTCACCTGAGAACCCAACCTAGGACTCAGCCGGGCGACCACAGTCCTCTTGATCTCAGGAAGGGTGTCGGAGGTCTGGCTCTGTGAAGATTCTGGGGAACAGCTCATCATGCCCAACTGCGCTCCAGAGCTGGTGACTCTCTGGTCTGAGAAGGAGAGTGACTCGCCTAGTGTCCCTTTGCAAACTAGGACCAAGACTCAAAGTAGAAAACAAATTGTTCAGAACCTTAGTGTCAGAAGGGCTCTTTTAATTGGGATGCTTCCTTTTGCTTATAAAATAAGGATTTTGAATCAGACATCTTTGGAATATGATCAGTCTGTCACGCTGTATGGACCTCACAGCATATGAATATGGGCTAGTTGTGGTTGGGGTAAACAGAGGTCTAGATTTAGGGGAATACTTGTAACTCCCACCAGACCCATTGACTTCTTTCTTGTGGACTAGGCAGGTAAAGAGATCCTCAAAGGAGGCCCCTGAGGCCTTGTTTCTGATCAGCATGGTGTCCTTGCTTGCCTGGGGTTGGCACTCACGTTGGTCTGTGATGGGCACCTGCCCCATCTTGGGCACAGGAACACAGAAGCCCTCAGTTGTGTCATATGAGTGGAGAATGCGGCCTCTGCATTTGGGAGAGAGCACATGTGCATAACTTACTTCTTGGTGCCATGGCCAACTGTAGGCATAACTTATTTGGAAATAAAAACTTTTTCTACTATTGTTCTACTTTCTTTTTGTGCTTATGTTGGATAAGAGCAAAATTGTCACTTTTATACCAGGCTCACAGAAGTCCCTTTCATTGACTAGGCTCTCTTCACCTGAGTGATGTCCAAAACCACATCTCCTATATATATTTACACAGATTTGTATCAACATCACATTGTTACACTTGACTTCCCCCTTTTTTTTAATTATGTAAAAAAAAAACCACATTAAGCCGAATCTAATTACTGCAATGTATATTAGAAGCAGGGCACCATCAAAATTTTATTTAAATTAATCAGGTTTTGATTTAAGATATTAAATTCAAATTAATCATGTAAAAATGGAAATGATCCTTGACGCGCTTCCAGCTGTGACTTCAGTCTGTTTTCTCGTGAGTCACTTTCGGGATGTCTTGGGGGGAACATTACAAAAATTCACGCCGGTGCTATTTCAATTAGAGTTATTTAGCAGGACAGATGTAAAGAATATGGTATAATTAAGAAGGAGCTGATGACATGGCTACAGATTTTCAGGATTAAAAGAAAAAGAAAATACATGAACTAGAGTGAAAATTGACTACTGGCCATGATGCCCAAGTTCAAGTGCAGGGAGGTTAAGCATTCATTAAAGACAGAAAGAAGATTTGCAGAACCACAGGACTTTTTCTCTGGAGCAATCTGCAGACTCCTGCTTTGGTTTCAACTTAAAAGTTTCATTAACAAGCCAGTACTAACTGATATTGCAATTCTTATCGTTCCTGAAATTATCTTTCCCCATGGCAATCCTAGCTGTTGACTAATTTGATTCCAGGGCCATCAGAAAGCTAGGAACATTAAAATAATACTTCAAGACTTATTCTAAATCAAATTGAATATATTGGTGTTATATAATATTGCATATAGAGATCCATTTATATTTATACTCATAAACATATATATGCATAATAGATAAGAGTATATCAATAAATTCTTAAAATAATGCTAGTTCTTCATATTTATAATGTATAGGAGAGATTATAAAGTGTTTGAACATACATTGATTCATTTTTAACTGCACTTAAATGGAAGGAGCAATAGTCCTCAATTTGTGAATGATGAGGTTGGGTTTTGAAACGTTATTAACATTTTCCCAAAGCCTCATACCTAATTTGACTTGAGGGGCCAGATCCCGCACATTCCCTGGATCTTCTAGGCAATATGTTATTGGTGTCTATATGCACCGCAGTGGCCTCACGACTGGGTGATTTTAGTTTTCAAGTCTTTAGAAAGCCCCAAGAGTCAGAATACAACTTCACGGGCCCATTTAGGGCACACCTGGTCAGAACAGAAATCCTGGCAGTGTGATCTCTGCCCTGGGCCCCTCATCTGTTTCCAGTGTTTTGGCTGAACCCCAGAGAGGGATTGGGGTGGGGGGTTTCCTACTAGAGGATGTGACTCAGTCTGAGTTTCAGAGTCTCACATAATCAGTATTTCCATGCAAAGAACATGGTGTATATCCTTTCTTACATTCCCTCCGACAAAGGCCATTGTTATGCCATCTAGTCCTGATTGAACCCCTGTGGACTAAGCCCTGCATCCCTCCACACGGCCTTGGAGGCAAGCCAGACCTCTGATCCACTCGAGTCTTCTCAGCCATGGTGTGAAGAGCCCCGGCTTCCTCTACCTGAACTTGGACATGATCCTTATCACAAGTTGAACTGTAGTGTCCTTAGCTGTAGAGATGCCCCTAGCACATGAGAACCACATGGGAAAGAATCCAGCCTTGTTTTTGGAAAATACATTCGATTCAGGAAAGTGCAGGGACTGTATTTTATTGGGTTTTGGGTGTTCAACAGCTAGCATGGAAATGGAACTCATTAGGTGCCCAGTAACATCTTGCTCAATGAGGAAGAGAAGAAGAGAAAGAGGAAAAAAAATAAGAGGATAAATCAGTGAATAAATGTTGCTACCACTGAGCTTATCACAAACACTCTTTGTGAATGAGGGTGAAGATGCCAGAATCGCTCTCCTCTTCCTCATCCCAACCTGCCTTATGTAGCTGTCCAATCAGGAGATGTTTCCATCCCACGGACATCAACCACGTGTGTGTCTGGATTAACTTGAGAGTTGTAGAAAGCAGGTGACTCATTGACGGGTCCTGCTTCCCACTCATGTGACATAAATGTACATAACTTCTCTTTCACATTCATGTTCACTCTTTTTAGCAAATGAATCAGGAGGGAGACTAAAATAACAACTTTTTTTTTTTCTTGGTGGAAAATAGTCTTTGTCAGTTAAATGCTATTGCTGATTGTTCACAAATCCGGTCAATTCAATAAAAGGAATGTTTCAAATACAAGTATAAAAATAATCTTTTTCTGGTCTCTATTTGCTTTTATTTTTCAGTCTCCTTTTATTCATGTACATTAGTACCAAGCGACGTAGCAAAGGTAACGGATGTGAATTTTTACCTCACTGTTTGCACACTGAGGACCTTGGATGAGATACTCGACCCCTCTGGCCTTCAGTTTCGTAGCTGTGGGTGGTCAGTTGTTTGGGGGCTCAGATTTCAACCTATCCTCATGCCACTTCCTGCCTCTTCCTAGAAGCAGGGGCTGAATTTTCAGGGTTGTCACTTGTGGTAACTGTTCCTGACTTTGAAGATTGGGGCAATTGTTGAGACCCTGCACAGTTCTTATCTAGATAAGATCATAACAGCCGACTGGTTCTTGTAGCTTCATTCCACAAGGGAAGAATCTTAGCTTAGTAACTAACTTGACATTTCTGGGATATTGGGAAAGGAATTTAAATTTTCTGATCCACAGTTTTCTCATTTGTAAAAAGAGGCTGCTGACCTATCTCTAGAAGAAAGACTGCAAAGGTGAGGTGGGGCAACATGAAGCTTTTCTGACCTTTCATTCCATCATCTTGGGTGCTCTTCACGAACCCTTCCCTGTGCCCAGCAGGTTTCTGTCACAGGGCCTTTGCACCTTCCGTTTCCCTCTCCCGTGGATGCTTTTCCCCTGGTCAACGACACACTTTTCTTGGTTACTTCACTCTATGTGCCTCCAAATCTCCTTGACAATGAACACCTCTCTGGTCACTCTCCCTTGCCCACAGCACTTTCAATGCCATTTTTTGCTTTTATTTTTCTTCGTAGAACTTATCACCTTCTGAAATGCCAGGTCTTACTTAGGCAAATCTCTATTGCCTTTCTGCTAGCCCAAGATTGGGGCAGGACCCCCTTCTTCACTGCTATATTCCCAGTGCCTGGCAGGTGAGAGGTGGTCCTTAAATATCTGCTGAATGAATACTTCTGTTTGAAATATGATGGAACATTCTCCCGGAAAATGCAGGCTATCCTGTACCAAGTCTATGAATTATCTTCTTTTTGGAGAGAACCCTGGGCTCAGTGGGAAAGTTGGGACCACCCGCCTCCACGTTGTCACAGCTTTGTGCTTGGAGGGCAGCTAAATGCCCTTGAGTGTGCGTGCTAGAACAGACAGCGGCAGATACACAGGGAGGAAGGGCTGGGGAGACACCAAGAATGACTGAACCACAAAGCCAGAGGCAGAGACGAACATAGAGTAGCAGGGCTGTAGGGGGACCCTACACAGGAGAAAAACAGAGAGGTGAGAGCAGAGACCAAGAGGGAGAAAAGGGAGAGGGGGAGAAAAGACGAAGAGCAGAATGGGAGGCTGAGTCTGAAACACTGGCCCCAGCCCTTCCTTCTAGGGCCTACCTTGCACCTGCTCACAGCGCGAACCTTCTTGCATCATCACCTCGGCCCTTTGGAAGCCAAGCTTCATCCTATTTACTCAGCTCGCATGGTCAGAGCTGAGCTCCTTTGTGAGTGGCAACATCTCTGAGTGCTCCCGTGAGGCCTAGGAGTCCCTTGCAGCCCCAGGTCAGGGACAGCTAATTAATACTGAGAAGGTCTGGATGGCTCCTGCTAATTGCTGTGGCCTCAGCACGTCTGGCTGTGCTGTTACCTCCTCCTTAGCCCTCAGCTCCCAGGGGCCGATTCTACTCCAAGCAGAGGACAGCAAACTTGAAGAGGCAAAAGTATCACAACACCTTTGCATTCAGTCTGGAAATTATTATAAAGAGCATAAGAAAGTGTGCATCACCTTAAAGTGCCCCTCAGTGGCCATTGCGGGAGTAATCTTTATATACCTACCCCCATATTAATCTCACAGCAATTGTGAAAGGAAGATGCTGTTGTGATGCACCTGTGAAACTGGGCAGCTCAAGGCTCTGGTGAGTTCAAGTTGGCCGAGGATGTCACAGGCCCCAGCCGTGTAAACCAGGTGTGTGGATCTCTCCAGGCTCCACAACAGCCTCTGTCCAAAGCTGTCTACCTGACAGAGCACTGCAATGGGACTACAGGTTTGGTTTGTGGGCCCCGACTCCTTCCTGAAATCTTTGGGGCCAGATGTATCTCAGAAATAAGAATTTGGGACATTTTAATAATACATCTCATGATCGTATACTATAGAACACCACCCAGAGGGTCTGGGGCAGCACCTGAGGACAGAACACATTCCATATTTCTGCAGTAAGATGTGAAATGTTTCTTAAGTGGGAAACATAAAGACTGTCTACAGCCTCATAGTAGTTCTATCAGCTCAGGCCAGGTTTTACCACTGGATAAACCCTTTTGGTTTGCAAACTGTTTGGGGACTCATGAGTATGAGAGTACAGGCCAGCGAGGGAAGAAGAGGCAAGAGAAGGCCTTTCGTCTTTCCTGTGGGATACACTGCACGTGTGGCAACTGAGAGCCTCGCACAGTTTCAATAAGTATAACACACACGAAAAGCAAAGAAGGTTCTTCCCCACAGCATACGAGGGCAGACTGCCGTTAACCTGGCTGGGTTAGTTTGGGGCGGTGGCCTCATGGATGTGTTACTACCCTCAGGTTGCTCAACTGTGATCCTCAACTGGGAGGCAGCTCGGGCTGAATAAAGGCCCAGTAAGTGTTCTGTGAATGCCGTCCGCAGTTCCTACTACTCGGGGCAGCCTTTACAGCAAGCATGCTACACGTGCAGACTCGGAGCATTCAATAACTGGTGACTCTTATTTCTCCAAGTCTTTCTCTGATCAGGGACCTGGCAAGGCTGTGCATATGATTTGGAGCAATTTTCAGGTTGCCCTCCTTTCCTTTCCAGCACCTGGTTTTCCACCATCAAAGCTCACGTATCATCCTTATTAGAAATGCAGTTGTTTGAATAAGGTGGAGGTGGTAGGAGATGGGGCTTTCTCCAAGAAACCCAGAACACCCTCTCCAAAGGTCTGCAAGGATCTGGAGGGATCTTTCACCCCACTCAAGGCAACTCCTCAGGAAGAAATAAGTGTCTCTTCACACGTAGACTGCATGAGAGACAGGCTATTTTTTCAAGGCCCCATAAAAACCTCTCCCTCCTCCCATCTGATAGGGTTGCTACTTCCTTTACAGTTCAGAGATCAGAGGTGCAGCCCCCAACCCCCCGCGAGTGTGCGGCAAAGGCAGAGGGCAGAAAATAGGGCAGGTTTTCACAAAGGAAGACCAAAAACTGAGATTACGTAACGAGGTACCGTGTACCCCAGTTCGTGGGCTAGCAGGAAGGAAGGCAATGGCAGAGCTTCTAGGCAGGGTACCTGCCTTCTACTTGTCTGATTCTAGCACCTGAAATACCAAAAATAACCCAGGCTTCCGGTGGAGTGAACACCCTGGTAACCTCCCCGCAGGGGAGGTTCCACCTTTCCGTATGGAATTTCATCTCAGAAAGGATTTGCTGCCTCAGTTTTCTTATCCCAGGACCTCTAGGACATCAGAATCTTAAAGTATGGGAAAAAATCTCACACATTGCAATGTAGCTAACGAATGAATTGCTCCTAAGCTTATGATTCTGCAAACATCATTTTATTTGATCCTTTCCAATCTGTAGAGTTTTAGCTCCATTTACCAATAACAACATTAAGACACAGTGTTCTCAAACAATTTGCCGAAGGTCATACAAAGAGCAAATGGTAGCACCAAGACCAAATTTCACCTCTTTCTGACTCTCAATTTGTATTCATTTTGCTCACTATACTAGTTTTAAAACTAAAGCTAAAATGACAAGAAATAAGCAAATAATTGGGCAATAGCAATAACAGTAAGAACATAATAATTTTTTCAAACTGGAAAAAAAAAAAGATGGACCCAAACAGTCCATCTTTGCAAAGACTTTCAATATAAGAAAATATTGGATGTTCCTATTTTCAGCAGTATACATAATTCCCGGCCCAGGCAGCAGGTCAAGAAATAACTGTTGTCTTAATCTGCATTCAGATTCCAACCTTTCTTATAGGCCCTGGGACACAAAATGCAAAGATGAACATGTCCTAAGACAGGCAGGTGGCATGGCCCCGGAGCCTCTCAGGTTCGATACCTGGGTGAAGCCTCTGGGTCCTGGAGGGGAGTCCTTTCACCTTTGAGACCTTCAAGAATGGGGACTTGCATCTTTAACTACTTGGCCGCCTGTTTTGCACAGTCTCTGCAGCTAGGCTGGCTGCTGCCCTGGGAGTCTCCCGGCCACAGGTGAGGTTCTGCGGCCCTAGCAATGCCCAGGGGGCCAATCAGGCTGGGCCTGCATGAAGTAAGATGGAGAGTCGCCCTGTGGGCTCTGGGCTCTCTCAGAAATCTCAGCAGATCAATGTCACTGTGGCTTTTAATTACACCTCCTAGGCCTCATCATTATTTCATGGCCTTTAATATGCCCAGCAGGCAGCCCTGGGCACACAGATAAACAGCCACCCAGCATGGCCTGGCCCTGGAGGTGGTGCCCACTGTGGCTTCCTGGCCCGAGGGACGGGGGCTGACAGGGATCTGGCCCTACAGAAAGCAGAGCATTTGGACATCTGGAGTCTTCGAGCATCTTACAACAGCCCTGTCTTGTGACAGAGGCTTGGTACCCATTTGCTGAGGACCTACTGCATGCCAGGAGTAAGCCCCGGGCTGGAAGTGCTGCAGCAGGCCCACGTGACTTCTCTAGGCTGTTGTCTGCCCAGGTCCCTCTAGTCACTGGCTGCTTCTCCTTGCTTGCAGCCTTTTGCCTAGAGCAGTGTTCTCAACCCAGGGCAATTTTGTCCCCAGGGGACATTTGACAATGCCTGGAGACATTCCCCGTTGTTACAACTGGGGAAGGGCTGCTACTGGCACCTAGTGGGTAGAGGCCAGGGACACCGCTAAACATCCTCCGATGCACAGGGCAGCAGCAACAGCAAAGGATCTAGACCCCAATGTCCACAGGGCTGAGGGTGAGCAACCCTGGCCTGGCAAAGCGAAGGACTTCCTCAACCCAGAGCATGTAAGGCCTCCTGGGTCCCCAACAGCTTCCCCGATCATCCCCAAGTCACGGTTTGTCATTCAGCAACAAATCCCTCCTGGATGGACTGCTCCCCCCAGCCACCCGCCACACCGAAGCCTGCCTCTTGCTTGTCCTTCTTCTGCTCTCAAACCTTCTTCCTGGTTATTACCACCTCGGATACCCAGGCCTCCTCCCTCAGCCCTTCCACCCTAGGGAGGGTCTCATCAGTTTGCTTCTCCCTGCACCACCCAGCAAACCAACAGGCCGCCTGCAGAGTCCCGTCCTTGGTTAAGAGTCACAGTTAAAGTACTGGAACTTGGGAATGGTTTGTGTTTTTAAACAAAGGAGAACATTATGGTTCCAGCCTCCTAGACGGGTCCCTGGTCGCAGGCCCCAGCTGCTGCATTTCTCTCCTGAGTGGAGACCCTGGCTTGGGGAGGCTGCGCTCTGTGCAGCTCACCCTCTCCATCCCTGGGGCACACACGCCACATATTGGGATCAGTGGTTGGGACAAGTCCATGCTCAAGAGATACCTGCTGTGTGGGCGAATCCTTCGTGAGTTCTGTGATGCCAAGGAAGGGCTCAACCCAAGTGATGAAGGCTGGGATCTCCATGAGGTCTGGGATAACGGCTTCTTTATTCTAATTAATCCCTACTCCCATCCCAGGATGGCTGAACCCACACTTGCTAACCTTCATGGTGCTGTCACTGAGATGAGTGACTTACTCCCTCTCAGCTCTGATTCTTTTAATCAGTAAAAGGGAGACAATACAGGGACCTAAATCCAGGGGCTGGTGTTAGGGGTCCCCAGCTCAGAATGCAGGGTCTGGAGCATGCCGAAGACTCAGTGTCCCCAGAATGCAATAAGCTGTGTCCTGCTTCTGGGTGTTTGCAGGTGCCTTTCCTTCTGGCTAAGATCTGTCAAGCGAGGAAGGCAGAGGAGGACATGAAGAACTTTCTAGGGCTCCTTCTCAGTGCCAGTCAAGAGTTTCTGAGGGATCCATGCACGAAGCTGGAGGGATTTGACACAAGTGAGAGGCAGCGTCTCCTGCTGAGGAGTCACTGATCCAGGTGGATGGCACAGCCACTCTGACCACAGGCGACTCTAGAAGAACCTTCTGAACCTTTATGTCTTACTTTACCCAGTGTCCTCAGCTTCTCTTTCCACATAAGCAAAGCACCACTTCTGAGGGTGCAAGTAGAAACTCTCCCCTGGTTCATGTCGTAATACTGATGCTTGGCACTAAAAAGAATCATCACTGGGATGGATTTTTTGTTTGTTTCTTAATCTGAACTGAATCCATAATATTTTTATCAGGTCAGTAAACTAATAAGTTAGCTAGCTGATTGTTGAATAGTCAGACGTACCAGAAAAAAATCACTTGTATTTACTTGGGAGAGATTTTGTACATAAATAGGTTGTCACACATTCAATTTTAAAATATCTGAGTTTACTTAAAGAAAAAATTGTTTCAGGAAAGAATTCTGGAAAAATTTGAAAAAAAATCAACGTATGGTTTTAGAAACTACAAATAGATCTCTTTATTAAGTTTCCCTCCCTCACTGTCTTTCTCCCTTCTTTTTTCTTGCCTTCCTGTATACATTCTGGAATTCTTTTAATATGACCCTCATAATAATGTAAGGGTCTATTTGGAACAGATTTTCTAATTTTCCCAGGTTCACAGAAATTGCAAGTTACAGATCTGGATTTTGACCCAGGTCTGTCCGAATCCATAACTAATGCTCTTTCCTCCACAAACATGTTCATGAGGAACCCCAAATAAAAGAGGTGTTCAAAGGCAACTAGTTTACTTAGTCATTGGCTGCACTCAGAAAGCATTTTGAACTGTAATTTCAATTTAAACTTTGCATGTTCTCCGGATTACAGAAGGGGATTTCTGAAAGTTTTCCCGGAATGGGGTTGAAGAACTTGGTGTGTCATTTGAAGCTGGATGACTGAAACCTGGGTATCTCTAACTGAATCCTGGGTCTCAGATTGAACACTGGGCTTCTTTGCCTCAATTCCAGATATTCCTAACTAAATCCTATACTTCTGTGACTGCACACTGAGCATCTGTCACTGAACCCTGGGCATCTCTGAGTGAACCCTGGGCATTCATCACTGAACCCTGGGCATCAGTGAATGAACCCTGGGCATCTCTGAGTGAAACCTGGGCATCTCTCATTGAACCCTGGGCATCTCTGACTGAACCCTGGGCATTTCTGAATGAACCCTGGGCATCTCTGAATGAACCCTGGGCATCTGTCACTGAACCCTGGGCATCTCTGAGTGAACTCTTGGCATCTGTGAGTGAACCCTGGGCATCTGTGAGTGAACCCTGGGCATCTGTGAGTGAATCCTGGGCATCTCTCACTGAACCCTGGGCATCTCTGAATGAACCCTGGGCATCTCTGAATGAACCCTGGGCATCTCTGAGTGAGCCCTGGGCATCTGTGACTGAACCCTGGGCATCTGTGACTGAATCCTGGGCATCTCCGACTGAACCCTGGGCATCTCTCATTGAACCCTGGGCGTCTCTGAGTGAGCCCTGGGCATCTCTGAGTGAACTCTGGGCATCTCTGAATGAACCCTGGGCATCTCTGAGTGAACCCTGGGCATCTCTGAATGAACCCTGGGCATCTGTGACTGAACCCTGGGCATGTCTGAATGAACCCTGGGCATCTCATAGTGAACCCTGGGCGTTTCTGAGTGAACCCTGGACATCTGTGACTGAACCCTATGCATCTGTCACTGAACTCTGCGCATCTCTCACTGAACCCTGGACATCTGTGACTGAACCCTGGGCATCTCTGACTGAACACTGGATATTTCTGGTTGATCTGGGCAACTTTGCCCTATTTCTCCAATGTGGTGGAGCCCCACAGTGTGGGGCCTGGGCTATTGCTGGAGACCCTTGTAGTATTGATTGGTCCTCTCCCCTTCTCTTAAGGTCTCCCCTTCACATCCTGTGTTTTTTGTTAGCACCCGAATATAACCCCTCACACCTTCCCAGCCCCCTCCCATTAGGATCATTCAAGCCTTGCTCCCGCATCACAGCAGCCCCAGGGGGACACGGGGAAGGAGTTATTTCCCAGCTAATAAGCCAGTTAATTGTCTTCCAGTCCTTAGGTCCCTTTTTTCTCACCTATATGGTTATAAGGATCTGCCTCTTAAACTTTTCCACTTCCACTTATTCACTGGCATTTGTTTCCCTTTGGTCAAATTTTATTACTATTATTTTGGTGTAATGGAAGGTGTGGGAACCAAAAACAAAAAAAACTCACAGCAAAACTGTAGAAAATATGCCATTCTTACCCTTCCCCATCCTGGAGACGCCTACTGTTTTACGCCCACCAAAGGAGCTCTCTCCTTCACATGCCTTTTGCCAATAGAACCCTGAGCTCGTGGCCTGAACGTGAGTCACATCACATTAGGCTGACCCGGGAGCTCTGCGTGTTGGTGGAGGCTTTTGGTGGAGGCTTTGGTAGAGCAAACCACAAGCCACGGTGTCAACTGACTGAACACCCACCCGGGGACACCACCTGCATATCTGCTCAAGCTGGAGGGCAGGGCAGTAAGGTCAAGTTTGGGCAGGAAGACCCAGAGCAGAGGCCTCTCTGGCTGTGGGGCCTCCTGTGGGCTCAGGCTTCTCCCCTGCCAGGGATCCCCCTCCTGACAGTGGGATCCGGAGACCTGAGGCACATAGCCACCCTGCCGTCCTGCTGAGCTTGCATTTCTAAACATTAGTCACCCTCAGAGTAGCTCCTTGAGAGGGGCCTGGATGCAGAAGTAAATATTTTTAAATCCTAGGGCTTATCGAGGGACTTTATAAAGAAAACACACATCTAGACCCCCCTCTGGGGGGACAGTGTGGTGTGCAGTGTAGTCTTTGGCTGGCTGGTGCTGGGTCACCCTGCTTTAACAGAGAAAGCTCCTCTCTAGAGCACCGCCATGAAGATGCAGAGAGAAGCCGGCAGGAGCCTTCAGTCAGCAAAGCCTGGTTTTCTGGGGAAGAAAGTCTTTGGACTCATGGACAGTCAGAGATCTTTCTCTGGCTGATTTTTCTGGAAATGTGATCTTTGCTTAAGATCCAAAAAACCAAGGCTCATGGTCATCCTCACGCACAGGCTTGGGGTTAAGTGTTGAAGCCAGCAGGGCCAGAGGATGACCGTATGAGTCTGGCTTTCCAAATGCTGAGCCCATCATCTTGCCACCCCCCAAACCCCTCAGTCCTTGCTTTCTGCTGGTTGAGGAGAAATTTCCATCTTCCATCAATCAGGGGTCGGCAACTAGCTCGGAATGTGGCCAGGGCTGTTTGTCAGTGTTGGCTGTGGAAAATTGCTTCTCTGCAGAAGAGAGCCAGAGACCTGTTGGGAAACCCCAACTCCTGGAAACCAGAATTGGTGAGAGCCTTTTTTTTTTTTTGGACAAAGAAATTGGGAATGCCTGGAAGTCCCTGAGGTTGGTGGAAAGCCAGCGCCTCAGAGCCAGCCCCGAGCCTTCAGAAACATGCGGGAGTGTGCGGCCAAAGCACTCCAGCCAACAGGTTCCCACTCATTCTAAATAATTAGACTGACATCTGGGGATGATTTATAACCACAGTTTATTTGATGCAACAATAAAATTCCAGCTTTTGGCAGGGCGATGAAGGCCGCCGAGGCCGAAACGTGAACGTGATATTGTTAAGCTAAAGAAAATGCATCTATAAATCACATTATATATCCTTATGGGGATTGCAGATTCATGTTCTCAAGTTGACAGGATTTTGGACTCCAAACCCAGTTTTATGAGGAAAAAAATAAGTTATACCAACAAAACACATGTGAAGAAATTGGGTGGGGCTAGTAAGAAAGGGAACTCAATGGAGGGTCCACACCTCTGTATGTGTGAACTCCGATTACAAAGTAAAACCAAAAAGAGGTCACATTATGTGCTAATGTTAATTGGGGTTTACTGAACATTTACATATTCCAGGCATGATGCTGGGAGCTGCTCAGGGCTCCTTACTTAGTCCTCGCCACAGCATGAGGGAGTCAGCGCCACACTACAGCTGAGGCAAAGAGAAGCGATACAATCACCCCCGTCGCCCAGCTTGGCAGTGGTGGAGATGAGACGCAAACCCAGGGCCCCCACATGCTTAGCCCACAGGCTTAGCAAGCAGATGTGACAGAAGGGGTTTGGGCCATGGGGTCTGAGAAAGCCACATCCTGTCATTTCCACCTCGCTGAGCTGGGCCTGGGTGTGTACATGTGTAGAGGGTAGATGGTGACACTTACTACTTAGAGTTGTCATTGGGATAACACGTAATTCAATCTGATAATAATATTGATCCAGCACAGTGCTTAGAGCCTGATGGGCTCTCAAAGTTTGGCAGCTTCTCCTTTTTCCTTTTCTTCCTCCTATATTAAGTGAACTGAATTCCACTTGACTTGCAACCAGTAGCTTAGGGGTTTGCTGTACTCCAGAAGGATGTGACTCTGCTCACGGAGACTGAATGCAAGGCTCTAAAAAAAATGGACCGATGTACGGGACCATTATTCCCTGGCAAGTCGCTGGTTGGTAATGAGTAACATGTAGGCCTTTACATTGTGGCAGACCAGGAGTAGGCTGATAACTTGTATTCAGAAGGGGTTAGCCAAGGTCAATCACAATAGTCTCGCTAATTGGTCCATTTATCTGATGAGAAAGCATAGTGAGCAGGGAAGCAAAAAGGGACACAAGGGCATTTGCTCAGTGCCTAAGCCATGACGAAGACAAGCCTTGTGTCCCTTACTTAGCCCAGGCTCAGCCTAAGAAGGTGAGTCCTGACTTGTGTCCCCAACCTGTGTAAACTGGGCTGAAGCTACCCACTTTCTACAAACCCGTAGTTGAGCACGTCCACCCTGCCGAGACCGTTGGCATTTTAGGATGGTCCCAAGGATCTAGTAGAGCACTTAAATAAAACTAACTCAAATTTTATGGCAAATAATACATACACATTGCAAAGAAGAAATCAAACCAAATAAAACGTATATACAAGGAAAATTCTCTTTTGTTCTGGGGATGATTGCAGTTGATGGTTTTGATTAATTCTTTCAGAAATAGTCTACATATTATCAAGTGGGTGTATTTGCTCATCCCTTTTTGTGCCAGGCTGCTCTGACCCTTGATTTTTTATTTAATTGATTAAATTATGTTCAATTTATTTATTTAATTTGTTTGTTGTTCTGTGTCAGTACCTTTAGGGTGACCTCATTTTTCTTTTTCATGACTGCATAGTACTCTGTTGCATAGATGGATTGTCGCAGTTAGTGACTCCTATTTAGCTGAATGTTCTGGTTGCTTATAGACTTTTCTGATTACAACAAATGCAAGTGGCAAGGCAAAAACCACGCCTGCTCTTGGAAATTGGTTTCCAGCAGCAAAGCAGAATTTCTGTCTCTGAGGCCACCTGTGTGCCAGACCCCGGAGTTAGATCTGGGGAGACACGGATGGCCCCTCATGGCCCTGTCTGGAGTTCACAAGGAGCAGGAGGCTGTTTGGGTAAATGCTTCAAAGGTAGCTCTCAGAAATTAGCACCAGTTTCCATCTCCCAGCCCTATATCCTCGGTAATTTCGACATTCCAGAACCTTGTTCTGGGTCCTCCCTGCACTGCTAACCTCAGATAGAAAAATGAGGAAGCTGTTTGGTGGTAAATAACAGGTTTTCCCTCCACTTGAGCAATGAGAACAGAGCTATCTTGTGCGGTTATTGGGAGGATTACTGAGGGCTCTGTAAGTACAGAGGTGCTGATGGGTGTCATCCTTACTGGGGACACCCACATACACATGGATGGTGTATAATAAAGCTTAGCGAGTACCCTTACTAAGGGGTGAGAAAAACACTGCGGAGTTCTTTGGATGTGAGCCCAGCTTGTCTCTAATGCTTCTTGAAGGGTAAAAGGAGATTCCACAGAAGGGAAAAGGCTTTAAAAGATGAATAGGAGTTTGCCCTAAAAATAAGAGAAGAACAGAGAGAACTCTAGGATTCCAGGCAAAGGGAACATAACAGACAGATTAATTCATTCATAGGGAGAACATAAAAGGGGTGTCAGGGGAGCACCAGGTTGCAGCTAGCAAAGGGGGCTCAAGAGAAGCCTGAGCTCGGGGGACGAGTTCTGTGGCTCTGCAGAGCTGGGCACCATTGCAACCCCCAGTGAGGCTGTGGCAGCAGACAGGGACAGTGGCACCAGGACAACAGTGTTCCCAGACATCATTGCTCCTTCCCAAGACCTGGCTGTGCCAGAAAGTTGTTTCAAAACCTTCCCTATCACTTGAGAACGCAGAGTGCAGGGTTCACACCCTCAGTGTATCCCTTGCTAGCTGTTTGTCCTTCCACAAGGTAATCAACACCTCTTTCTACTGCAGTTTCCTCAGACACATAATGAGGATGCGAGCAGCCTGTTTTAATGGGTTGCTAGGAGTCATAAATGGGCTAATCCACCTGCAAAGTTCAGAATGCAAAGAACTGCAAAGCCTGAAGAAGTGTCGTAGTTACAGGACTCCAAGTACATGGTTCAAATCTTGTAAGCACAAGGTTCCCGGATGAAGTGGGCTAATGGGACGTGAAACAGATAGTTGTCACACACGTGCTGCTTCACGGTAGGTACAGGGGCACGAGATGGCATAAGACTCTGGGTCCTCTCGGTAGGGAAAGTGATTTGCTGTGACCCTTGACAGAAGACTGATGGGGGGTTTGCCAGGCCTGATCGAGGGCATCAAATCATGGGGCTAGGTTTCTTCTGGATCTTTCTGTTCCCTCCCACAAGGAGAGCCCGCCTGAGCGTTCACAACCAATGTTTGCCCCTAATCCAGATGCTTCTCTTGCCTCAACTGGCATTTATTTAAATAATGCGGCTTCGGTGGGAGGCAGGATGGGGTCGTAAGAACCGTCCTGACTCGCCTTTCCCCGTATGCTGGTGCCGCTGCATAATGATTTGGGCTGGCTCAGAAGAAGGAAACTTGCTTCAAAATGTATGAGTTCATTTTTATGTTCTACTGAGAAAATTTATTCAGTGTGACTGCTCAGTAGCGGTGCCGTAAAACACCTTAATCCCTGGTTGAAGAAAGGTAATGCCTTGACAGATGTGTGCCTCCTACTTTCCTCCCGGCCATGTTTCAACAACAAACCTTTATTTCTGCTTCTCGGCTGTAGCAGGCAAGAGAAAAAAAAATGAGGAGAGCAATAAAGCAGTCAGAAATCTCCGGAGCCAGGCGGCGATGCAATCGTAATGACAGATTTTTAATGTGGCGGGAGAGATTGACAAGGAAATGTCTTCGGAGCAAACGCTCACCAGATGGAATGCGAACGGTTTATTGGAGTAGAGAGGTGCAGCTGGACCGAGGAGAGGGCGGCGGAAGGTGGGCTTTCTGGCTGCTGCAAGTAAACACGCCCGAGACAGAGACAGAGGGAAGGGAAAAGACAAAAAGGAAGTTAATAAATAAATAAAAAATGACAAGAGGTGGGAAGAGAGAGGCATCATCAGGCATTCGTGGGGGGTGGGAGAGGAGAGCCCAGATAGGCCTTTTCAGAGCAGGATTTGGCATCTCCTCAAATCCCAGACTGGAAGCCAACATTAGACTTCCAAAGGCTGAAGACGGGGTTCAGGGCCACACTGTCAAGACCAGGGTTCGGTGGACCAACATCCTCAGACATTGCTCTGGAGCTTTCAGTTCTTCCCAGGATGCAGATGTTTCTGTTCAGTGAACATTTTCAGAATGAACTTGGTGGCAGGTCTTGTCTGGAAAAATCATTGCAGACAGCAAGGAGAGGGCAGCTCCATCCTCGATGAACTCAGCGAGTGTAACCTTTATTAATTAGTTCTCTGTAAAAAGATAATATGATTTATTATTAAAATGATGTGCACAGACGTACATAAATATATGTCTGTCTCTTCATATACTTGCTCACATCTATCCGTCTATTCATCTCCTTTCCCTTCCTTTTAATTTCATATATGCAACTCATAACCTGTTTGACACAGCCAAAAAATAATAGTGCCCTCCAAATCAGAAATCTACCAAACATACAATTTTCAGTAAAACAGGTAGAGTGGGGAAACCAATTTATAAACTTCTACAAAATAATCAAATATTAATGTGTTTGAGTCCAGAGAGATGGTATTACATTTAAGGGCAACCTGTTTTTTAGTATATAGCTATACCAGTGGAGACTATAAGAATGAGAAAAGCAAAACATGAAGTGAATATTTAAGGAATCTGAAGATGTAGGTTGGTGACATCATGATCTGAGGTCCCCACCTATCCTGACTTAAATTTAGGGATTGTCTCAATGTTGTCATAACCAGCTTTGACCTGGAGGAAATTTCTTCTCTTTTCTGGCCTCAGGTTTTTTACCTTATGAAATCAGGTGCCTGGACAGCATGAGTCCCAGCACCCTGTTGTTAGTAACATTTTAGGATGCGCGTAAGTACAGGTTTCTGGCAGTGGTGGCTAATGGTAACTTTAAAACAACAAATCGATGGAATGACACGTAAAAGTAGGATGTGCTTTCACAAGACGTAATACAATAAAAATACTTTTCTTACATAACACATGACAGATGAATTCATTTTCTCCTTAGAAGAATCCAATCCAACATAAAGATGCCCCTTTTCCGCACCAGGAACAACCCTCCTCATCCTCCAAAGTGAACAAATGAAACTCCATGTTTCACAGGGATGGCAAGTCAAGTTGAAACCTGTTGTCACAGCCCTGCAGAAAATGTCAGTCCCTAAGATTTTGTGCCATACGTTGGGTGCCAGGCATCTTGCAACAGGGAGGGGAGATGAGGTACAAGAAAAATAGAGGTTAAATGGAAGAATAGAATGGGAGAAGTTACAACTCTACTTCTCGCCATCTGGGCTGCATTCTTCTCTGGCACACCCGTGGTACTGATAAGACAAAAGCCCCTGGTGAGAAGCTATGTGCCCTGTGGGGTGGAAGGGGTTTATATAGTTAAGACTGGCTTGGTGCAAAGGGGCCTTTATAATCACTTCAACTGTGCCTCTATTTTCTAGTTCCATAGAGTGTTGAGGGCATCAGTTTCCGAGAAAAAAGAAATAACTGAATCAGCGTGCGATAGAAAGTTTTATTTGTATTTGTACGGCATGCATCTGGCGTGTTTTCTATTCACGTTTTATCCTGCCCGATCCTATGGTCTCAGAGGAAATTGCCTGAAGCTTCTCCTCTCTCTGTTCAGCCCAGTGTTTCTACTTTTGTCTTAAAACAAATGGTCAAATAAACAAATGATTTGTTTTTCATAAACTACTGTTCCTCCAAGCTCTCATGTCATCCTGTTCACATTCACTTCTTAAAAATTAAAATCCTGCTTGTCATGAAAGTCTGGCTGAGTGAAGACATTTTGGTCCCAAAACTAAATGAGGTGAAAGGTTTAGAAGATAGACAAAATAGACAGCTGGATTTGTAGAGTATGTTTTATTGAGTATTTAAGAAAAAAAATAAAGAAAGAGGGGAAAGCAATGAAATACATTCTTGATTTTGATTTTGTACCACCTTTACAAATTTCTGAAAATGGTTTTTAGTTCAAAAGACTTTTGTCCTGCAAGAAAGAGCAATGAGCTGGTGCTAGAGGGCTTGTTCCACCTCAGTTCCATTTCAGAAATGTGACTGCAAGCTAGCCACTACGGCTAGCAAAGCCTCGACACACGTGCCTGTGAGCTGGGCACAAGATCAGCATGATATGATTCGCTGGAAAATTACATGACAGATGTGTGTAAATGGAATCCATAAGTCATAACATGCTCTACAGTCATGTCCTAATAATTTTCCTAAATAATTATTCTAATATCATTGGCAATGGTGATGACTTGCTGCTTTCCAGGTAACTCAAGCATTTACGAATTTCTAGAACTACATCTTGATCAAAACAGGCTTAAATAACACAGGTTCAGAAATAAAAAATCATTTATCTGTCATTCATAAATACAGCTCCTACATGATGTCCATTCTCACTTTCCTTTTGCATGTGTGCAGGACATAAAAACTACTTCTCTTGTAAGGGGTTTAACCAATAATTTATTTAACTGTGCTCTGCTTTTGTTTAGAGGTAGGCCCTATTATGGAATTGCTAATAAGTTTTGGTGACAATTTTACTCCTCTCCCTGTGCTCTGTCATGTTATGCAGAAACATAGAGGGTTAAACTGGAATCAGAGAGAGGGTCCTGGAGTTGTGCTTTGAAAATAACCTGAAGCAAAGTTTGAGTAGACCAGTCCCTGCAGTTTACCTCCTGGGCAAGTCTCCGGAATTTCCTTAGCTATGAGCTGAGCATTGGGCTAAAGATGATTTTTCAGTTCCTTTGCTTCTTTCAGAGCCTAAGACAAAACTCTTCTGTATTATTAAAAACAAAATCTGGAGGCTCGGCACCTGTGGCTCAACAGGCTAAGGCACCAGCCATGTACACCTGAGCTGGTGCATTTGAATCCAGCCTGGGGCCGCCAAACAACAATGACGTTTGCAACCAAAAAATGGCCGGGCGTTGTGGCGGGTGCCTGTGGTCCCAGCTACTTGGGAGGTGGAGGCAGGAGACTCAGTTGAGCTCAGGAATTGGAGGTTGCTGTGAGCTGTGATGCTACGGCACTCTACCCAGGGTGACAGCTGGAGGCTCTGCCTCAAAAAAAAAAAAAAATCTGGAAAATGACCTAGCACTTATTTTTGTTATTGATCCTAGTTATTGAGAAATCAAATCGTGAGGTTCCCACAAAGTATAAATCAATTGTATTTCTAAAAGTGGAATCAACAGCTAAACATTGGCCTGACATATATATATATATCAGTAATATTTTTTGCATTGTTATTTATTAACTTTAAAATAACAAACTCAGAAAATTTAGGAAAAAATAGCTGGAGATTTGTCAAATAGCCTTTTAGTATTTAGAAATGCATGCACTTGAATGTTTCCACTTACTAACACCACTGGCTTCACACTGTGTGTGCTGTCCTATATATAACCGTTTTCACTTGTTAGAAGATGTTCCCTGCCACACACATCACAGAATACACTTCAACAACATAATGTTTAGTTCTACATTTCTCTCTTCCTCATTAGAATGTGAACTCTGTGAGTACAGAGATTTGTTGCCTTAGACACAGCTGTACCCTTTGGATTTAGAACAGTGCCTGGAACATAGGAAGCTCTAAGTCAATAGTTTGGATAAATAAATTCATGATATTCCATCACATGCATGTACCGTGACTTGTTCGGTTTCGATCTCCTGGAGCTATGATTGAATATCTGTGGGAGAAGGGCCCAGTCTAGTCTGTCCACGGCTCTGTCTCAGCACTTGTCTACTCAGGTGCCAGGTTTTCAGCAAATTCCACTCAATGAATGAACACAATCTATCGGCACTGGACTCTGGTGCTTCCAGTATTTTG
Source organism: Perodicticus potto (assembly GCA_963574655.1). Taxonomy (NCBI): domain Eukaryota; kingdom Metazoa; phylum Chordata; class Mammalia; order Primates; family Lorisidae; genus Perodicticus; species Perodicticus potto. Next base: position 28,670 of record CAUYRH010148965.1, read on the forward strand.
CTGCTATAAACAATATGAAGGACATTTTTGTAGTTAAACAATTGCTAACATCTCAATCTCCCTCATTGTTTGAAGGGTAAACTCCAGAAAAGTATCAATATAATTGTTGGCTCAATAAGTAGTTGTATATTAAAACTTTTAAAACATATTGAAAATGTGTGGCCCAGAAAGTTTTCTTTCATTTTTTTTAAATTAATTTACAGTACTAAGAGTTGAGGAGAAAATACCTCTTTTTCTGAAGCCACAGCACTAGAAATGTCAGTTTTTAAAAGCTCATTAATTTGATAGATTAAAAATAAAACACATTTCTCCTTGATATCATCTTCCATTTCTTTGACTACAAGGATATTTAAGATTTTTGCATATTATTTCAATATTGTGTACTCATTTGTTCCTTTTTATTTGAGTTTTTCCTGGGCTCATTAAATAAATTAAAACACTTAAAAGATTTAGGGCAGTGGCTGAAAATAGTAAGCATCCTTCAGTATTATGATAACTCATATATTATTTTATTTCTCCTTCTTTTGATCAATTTGTAAGAATTTACATATTATGTATAATATAAATTCTTACATATTGTCTGACACATATGTTGAAAATATTTTGTCTATTTTATTTATTTGATAGATACTTTATTTTTATATTATCACATCTACCTAGAGTTTCCTTGGGTGCCTTCTGCCTTTGCAGCTCGTTTATCTTGTGAACTGTGTGGGTAGCATTTAATATACTTTTCAGACTCATGGAACATTTACAGGCTGGATAAAATTTAGGGAAAAATGTCAGTAGGCTAAATTATATTGTAAATAAAAATCCTGTTTTGTTACAATTTACAATTTTCTTTTGTTCTTGTGTTTTTTTGTCTTATTTTTGTTTTGTTTTTGAAACAGGATCTCACTGTGTTTCCCAGGCTGGTCTTGAACTTCTGGCCTCAATGATCCTCCCAAAGTGCTGGGATTATAGGCAGAAGCCACTGCACCTGAACATGGTTTGCAATTGTTCAAAGCAGGTTTAGTACACATATTTCTTTTTAGTTTTCTAATAACCCTTGCTGCCACAGATGACATTGATACACCCATTTTTACAGATGAGGTTAATGGAGATCAGGGCATAAAGGGAGCACATATATATTAAGCAAATGAGAAAGAACTAGTATACATTCTGAATTTATTTTCAGAATTCTATGCATTTGGTTTTTTCTTTGAACAGCTGAGGAAAGGATGATGATGATGATGGCGATAATGACAATGATGGCTAACTCTAGGTGTGATACCAGCATTTCGGGATCTCTGGTCTGCTCACATTTCCTAAGCCTGATGTATAGACAGACAATGAAGTTTTCTGGAGTGCCGATTATGGGTCAGACGCTTCCATACCCATAATCTTTGTTACTCCCTCTGCAAATCTAGGCAGTAAGAGTTACAATTCCAGGTGTCTTTTTTTTTTCCTTTTTAAAAGGCAAGAATTTCAGACTCCCAGGACATACTGCCAGTGAACAGTGGAGGCAGGATTCCAACCCAGGCAGTGAACATCCAAGGCCAAGACCCTCCCATTCAGTCTGCAGCATTAAGTCTGACAATGCCAGCCCCTGACTTTGAGTGGCAAATTATAGCCTGGTTGTATAATAGCTCTCAATCTTATTTATTCATTTTTTTTGAATTCCTAAAAAATCATGGCAAGTAGATCAGCATGGCCCCCTGCCCCCCGCACTGTGGAAGTTTGATAATGTATGTCCTAACCGCTTAATTGATTGATTACCTCACTGCAGCTTCCTGAGGTACTGAATTTATCTCTAATAGCCAGAGTCAGGCTCTGCAGGCAACCATGGGGGGGACGGGGGTCCCTTGGTGTCGATTTGCTCTTAACTGGAAAGTCATTACCACTTAATACATGTAGATTGTGTTGAAAGAAAATTATGTGTAATGAAATGAGGGAAAAATTAGTGGAGTGTTATGGGCGAAAGCAGATGTTAGGGAGGAATTATGCTAGCAGAGATAATCACCTTCGTTGGTATTGTGTGTGCTGGGGTGTTAACCGTGGGGGGGGGGAGGGAGAGCTAAGTGAATGCAGCCATCAATACAGATTCACCCCTTAGAAGCAGCAGCAAGAAATGTTCCCCCCAGGCTGGGCCTCGGTGGCTCTTCCCACTCGGATCTGTGGCTCTTTCTCCTTGCTGTCTCCGAGGATGTCTGGACACAAAAAGTATCCCTGCCGTCCCTGCTGAGGCAGACAGCAGAGAGCTTCCTCAGAGAGGTCCCTTGTCATGAGGCCAGATGATGAGAACGGTGCTCTAATTCTTCCAACGTAGCTAAATCTGGGAAACCAACCCAAACCAAACCTCCTCCCCCTCCCAAAAAACAAAAGAAGAAAAAACAAAGAAAAACACAACAAACCAACAACTAAAAAACACTTAGCCTGAAAGAGGATAAGGCTGTTGAGTCCTTTTGTAAATAGCTTTATCTCAAATGGAGGCATTTAAGGGCGTATGCTTGCGATGCAGGGACAAGAAACACTCGTTGTTTGTATGTCTCAGGCTCCTTGGGTGAAAGAGCTCGGCCCTCACAGTGCAGACCTTCTGCTTGACTCATTCGCTGCTGAGGAAACTAAAGGCTGCAGGGAGCAAGGTCCTTGCTCACATCACAGGCCCATGAGGGAAAGCGGGCCCATGAGCCCAGGGGCAGCTCACTGCTTCTTTTAGGACCCTCTCTTGTGACCTGAGGTGAGGTGAGGTGAGATTGAAAAATGGTCGGATGTTCTAGCAAAGGTACAAATACCTGCAGGCATCACAGAGGCATCCAAAGTTTGGATTTAGCCTCAAATTTCAGCACTTGGCCACTCCCATAATCACCCAAGGGTATCTAGAAACAATTGAATTGACCTTCTTTGCAGGAGTTCCCAGTGGAAGGCCCCAAGATGACTTGGGGTTCAAGTCTTTTTGGTCCTCTTCACTCTTTGCTGAACTAAATAGGCTGTGCAAAACCGAAACCAGTCATCACCAACCATGTGGCTACAGGCTCAAGAGTCAGGGTTAAGTCCATTGTGTGACCGTGCCCCTCAGTCCAGTATCCCATCTATAGAAGAGGTGATGGCAGTTAGGCAAAGATAATATTTATAAAGCCTTGAGCACAGTGCCTGGGGCATATAGTAAGGGTTGATTTTTCTTGTTCATATGAATAACTGTTTTGCACAGAAATATACTAACATGCTAAAAATACATGTATGCATGTACATATATGGAGAAATAGAAAGAGAGATACTCTCCCTGTTATCCAACAAACAATTTTTAAAAGTTACTAAATTGATGCATCAAAGCCTTTCATTTATCATGGCATGTCTTCATCAATTAATCTGAGCAACACTACATTGTGATATTGTAGACTTCTTTGGGGGGGGAGTGGCAAACATTAGGAAAATGTCCTAATCATTGAAATTGTTGAAGGTGCCTACTCTACACATAGTATATTTATTCTGTTCTGGAAAGAACTGGCAAAAAAATAATGGACAAAGAATTTAAATAAACAAAATCATGTTAGCTCCACTGTGTCCTTGTATAAAGTCTATCCTACTGCAAAAAACATTGCTGCTGCATCATAACGGCCCAAGTGGAAATGATGGGAATGTTCCTCCATCCTCTTGTACATGTTTAAGAGAAGGACCTTTTGGATTTTGCTATGGAAAGCAGTATAATGGTTAGAGCCAGCAGCATTTAACAGATGTCCACTACCACCAAGGAGACTATGCAATTTACTGGGGCTGTGAAAATGGCACACTGGTTCCCAGACAAGGTCTTGTTTGAATGGTAACAATGCTTATGGTTAAGAGCAGGACTCGACTATACCACAGCGTATTTTATTTTCTAGTTACTAAAGAAATCATACTTAATAAGGAAAAGCTGGCAAACAGAAAGTAGCTTGATGAAATACACACACGTGCACACACATGTAAACACACTAGCAAAACTTATCCATAATCCACCTCCTCACCCAACGTGAAGCCACTGTTAAAATGTTCGGGTGTTCTTCCCTTCTCTGTCTATGGATGTGTGTAAGTATGTGTATGTACATGTATGTATCATCTTCATGGATTTCACGGTATGCAATTAAATAAACTGTAACTTACAATAACCAACCACAATCTGTAGAATGTTCTCAAGTTTTATGTTGTAGGAATCTAATTATGTTGTATTAATCTAGCAAGAAACCCCCTTAAATAATATTTGGCATAACTCTGATTATTTGCCTAGGATAAATACTCTTATTATTTGCTTAGGATAAATCCCTAAAACAGCGGTTCTCAACCAGCGGGTTGCGACCCCTTTGTAACAATGAAAATACATACTGTATATCAGATATTTACATTACAATTTATGACCATAGCAAAATTACAGTTATGAAGTAGCTAAGAAAATAATTTTATGGTTGGGGGTCACCACAACATGAGGAACTATATTAAAGGGTTGCAGCCTTAGGAGGCATTAGGAAGGTTGAGAACCACTGCCCTAAAATATAATTTCACTGCCATAGCATGTGATGGTTTTAAACACCTTATAAACGTGCAGTTAGTAGCTGAAGAATAGAGTCTAGGTAAAAAAAAAAAAAAGACACCAAAGTATCCTACTTACATTTAAAAAAATACATGTGACTGTCATGCTGATATCATATCATAAATCTTAGTGGATTAGATGCAATAATTTACCCATCAAAAATATTTATTCATCACTCTTTATGTTAGGCATATACCACAAACTATTCCATTATAATTTTTATTTTTATTTTATTTTATTTTATTTTTGTAGAGACAGAGTCTCACTTTATCGCCCTGGGTAGAGTGCTGTGGTATCACACAGGTCACAGCAACCTCCAACTCTTGGGCGTAAGTGATTCTCTTGCCTCAGCCTCCTGAGTAGCTGGGGCTACAGGCACCTGCCACAACGCGCGCGGCTATTTTTCTGTTTTTGCAATTCGGCCGAGGCCAGGTTTGAACCCGCCACCTTCGGTATATGGGACCGGCGCCCTACTTGATGAGCCGCAGGTGCCGCCAACTATTCCATTTTAAATATCACAAAAGCCCCTGAACTAGGGATCAAGTCCTTTTAAAAAATGGGAGAACTATCTTTGCATGTTCACTAACATTAACAATAACTTTTCAAGAATGCCATCGTGATTCTATTAGTACACATACCCAGTACAGTGAATTTAGCAATTATTAGACCCAAAAGTGTCACTTGATTTTTTGTTTTCTGTGTGATCTCTACTTCATCATTCAACTTCTTTGAGTTTCTTTCCTTATCTGATAGTGAGAATAGTTTATCTTGCTAGAATTTTTTGCGAATTCAAAGAAATCACATATGTGAAATGCGTGGCATGTTACTTTCATCAGTGACCATGATCAGCATTGCTGCAACTATCTGAGAATTTTATGATGCTGGCAAGGGTTTTGGACAGACCTATGTTCCAATCCCAGCTGAATGTGTGGCCTTGGTGAAGTGGGTTTAACTCCCTGGCACTTAGTTTTCTAATCAAACAGAATAAAGATGCAGGTATGTGCCTCACTAGGCTTGAGTGATGCAATAAGGAGAACATGTAAGTAAAAGAACTTACTGGAGAACCTGACACACAGTAGAAACTCACAGTGAAAACACGAGTCTTTCCTTTCCTGATCCATGGACGGCATCTATGGAAATTACACTATTAAAAGTATCAGAACCTCTTTCCACAGATTCACAGCTGAGAGAATTTTCCGAGGAAAGCCCAACTTGCTTCCCATTCATGGGCATATTAATGGCTTCAAGAGACAAGCAGACTTTCTTGGAAGCACTGGAAAACGATGATGAATGTTTCAGTGACTAAAAGATTAATTAAACTGCTCAGTTCTGGGTGCCATTAAATGAAATGGCACTGTGTTGGCGGCTCATTGTTTTTATTGTTTACAAATACAAAAAATGGAACATTTAGCTAAAGCTTTGGGCCTGTATGCAGCTGATCACTCACACAGGGAGTCTGAATGTGAAGCCCACACCAGGCCTTCTTCTCCCTGTTCACTTAGAGTGATGTCATCCAATGCATTTTCTTTAATACTAAGACCTCAGCTCACCCTGCTTCAGCCAACGCGTCACATTCAAGGATCATCCGGACATTTGACAGCATAAGCTTTGGAAAAGAAACCCCCTGGGTTTGAAACTCACAATGTGATTTTAAGCAAGAGGTTTATTCCTGACCTTCAATCTCAGTTGGAGAAACTGAGATAAACTAGCCCTGAAAGGTTACAGTAACTATAGGAAATAACCTGGAAAATCTCAGGAGTATGGTGGGTTCTCCATAAGGATTAATCCTTCTTCTTTTTCTGAAGACACATTTGTTTCTATTGTTTTATTTTTATATGTTTGCTTATTTTATTTCAACATGGTAGAAAAACAATCCAACATATATTTAGAACTATTTGCTTATTTTTCAGCGTTTATTTTGTACATTAGCACTTATTAATAAAATAAACAATCATGACTTTGAGAAGCTCTTACGCCAGATGTCCTTGGAACACCATGATTATTCGTTCTTATATTTCCTAACTTTTAGAAACAATTCTTGTTTGCCTTTCTCTTCCTGATTGGCCTGCTAATAGCCAGTTCTCTGGGTACTAATACTTTCATCAGCTACTTTTGCCTTTTATCCTTTTGAGCAAGTGTAAACGCAATTGATTGTCATTGTATTTATTGATTCTGAATTCAGACCCCAGTGTAGAACTTGGGCCTCCCTTATGATTAAAAGTGTTGGCTCTCAAGAAGTCCTTTCAGTTTTTTGTCTATGCTGTGGAGAGTTGAGGACTCGGATGGATGACCTACAGATAAAGGTCTCCAAGCCTTGAAGTGGAATTAGGATAATGACATTTAATGACCTTCACATTCTAAGGTTGGATGGCTCACAAGGCCAGGTTATTATATTATGTGCCAACACTAAGACCTTCAGCTGAATTTTGGATAGTGAATTTACCAGTAGCTACCAAAGTGCTTAGTAAACCTCTGAAAAACATGCCATGCAAGGCATTGGATCACACTGCCTGTGACTGGGCTGAGCTCCAGCTATTGAACTCCATCACCTCTGGTTCCACTGGAGGGATAGAGTGTCCTGATGGTCCCTGGGGCCAACTCCAATAAGCTTGTCCTTATCGTGACCCAGTGTTTTATGTGGCCCCTGGGGTCTGTGGTGGATTAAGACCCCAGACCAGTAGCTTCTTTCCAGATTACTCACACATCTGCTGTCATTCACGGTGTCACAGATCAAACTATTTCTATGTGTGCTCCAAAGTAAGAAAGTTAGGCAAGTGCTACTAGAGGGTCCCTCATCTTCCAAGAGTATCAACTTCTCGTGTTGACAGTAAGGATGCTTCACACTCTGTACCTTTCTATTAGCCTCTTCTAGCAAGACAAAATGTTTCAGCATGACTTCCCACTCTTGAGTCTAATCTCTGAGCACATCATCTGAGAAGCTTCCTGTGATAGACTTTTGCTTAAATCTATTTGCTCCTTGACTTCATCAAGGATCCCAGATGGAGGAAGGCAAAGTTCAGGGCAGATCATGGGTTAGATGGTAGGATCTGCCGAAAACAGACCTGTGTATGATTCACCATCCTGCTGCTTCTGAGCTGTGTGACCTTGGACACATTCTTAATGTCCTTCAGCCTCAGTTTCCTCATCTGTAAAGTGACACCACTAAAGAAAAGGATGTGTGTATCTGAGAGAGAGAAAGAGATTCAAAATACAAATATTAATACAATTTGACCATTTCTGAAAGTACAATTTGAAATCATTACTTTTTAATAAGTGAAACAACAGATATATTCCAATATTAAGTCAGACTTCTCTGGGTATATGCTCTATGCTAGAAATAAGAGACAAGAAGAAAAATATGTATTTTGTGTGCAGTTACCTTGCTGATCAATTGGGGAATATATGTATAACATGTAGATAGATAGAAAACCGACTACATTTGGTTATTTGCTTGTAAATATTTACTTTCTCTCCATTTGACATCCTGAGGAAGAAAAAGTTTATCCATTCTCTTGACATTAAGTTTGATTGTATGATTTAGGCAATGGGATGTAAAAGAAGGTAATGTTTACTGCATCTAAACAAGAGCTTTTAGATGAAACCCAAGTTTCAGCCAATTCTCTTATTCCTGACCTCTGCCATAAGCAGAGCAGCAGACAGCAGGCAGCAGGCAGGAGATTTTCCTTTAAACTGGGCCCGAGAATGAGAAGCCCAGTGGTGCAGATCCATATTGCACTGGCAGACTGGAGTGGAAACTCGGAGCACATAGCTACAAAGCTACAGACTTACATGTAATATCAGATAAGAAGTAATTGGGAGAGGGCTGGGCGTGATGGTTCATGCCTGTAATCCTAGCACTCTGGGAAGCCAAGGTGGGAAGATTGCTTTGAGTTTGAGACTAGCCTGAGCAAAAGTGAGACCTCATCTCTATTAAAAATTTTTTAAAAATTAGCTGGGCATTGTAGCAGGAATACATTCCCAGCTACTTGTAAGGCTGAGGCAAGAAGATCACTCGAACCCAGGAATTCGAGGTTGCTGTGGGCCTACGATGACACCCAAGAACACTAGGTGACAGAGTGAGACTCTATCTCAAAAATGACAATCATCATCATATTTGGAAGCTATTTGTTACACAGCATTGTTACAGAACAGCTGACAGATGCAGATAAGAGCACAACAGATGCATTTTATAAGACAGAAACTATGATAATCCTAACAAGCATTTAGCTCTATTATGAAGTCATAAGGGAAATTGCACTGATTTTGAATTGTGGGTCAAGGACGATGGTATGAAGGGTAACTTTGTTTAGATGCTGATAACATATTTGGTAAAATGTTGAGTATGCAAGGTTCACAAGTCAGTTTAGACAAAGGGACAACCAGCGGAGAATGTTCAGTGAGTGAGTCCTTTCCCCGTATTATTCTTCAGTCTGGGCGCTGCAATGGCACAGAGGCTAAGGGCCTCCTTCTGGCCTTTATTGTCTTTAATTCCTTCAGGAATCCAGAAATTGATTTGTAAACCCAAAGCTTACGCTCAATTCAATTGGAAGAAAGCACAAAAGCTCACCTCGTTCAGCATCCACAGGAGATTTGTACAGTCTCTTAATATAAATTAGTATCTATGCTGAAAATCACAAATACAGATTTTTGTGTTCAGATGCTTATTGTTGAATGAAGGTTTAAAGGCATTTGAAAATAAAATATAATGATCATGATATTTCCTCATACGTCTATAATGGTGTTTGTTTATAGAGTTTGTTGAAAAGAAGTTTTTGAGATACATGCATGAGAATCAAACGTGGGTTATTTATTACCTACTATTATATAACTTTGGGAAAATCCCTTAAGTTGTGTGAGGCTCAGTAGCCTCATTCCCAAACTGGGACAATTATTCATATTTGCTGGTTTTTTTTGGAAAAGAAAATGAGACAACACTTGTAAAATGACCTAATATAAAAGTAAATATTACCCAGTCTCCCTTTCATCATTCTTCTTTCTTTCATTGCTTCTGTTCTTCTTTTCATTCCTACCTAGAAATACATATGATGTGTGTTCACTTTGCCTGCACACACATTAAACAATGGTGTGTCACACAGGCACAGCACAGTGGCTCACGCGTGTAATCCCAGCACCCTTGGAGGCCAAGGCAGGAGTATCCCTTGAGCTCAGGAGTTCTAGACCAACGTGAGCAACAGCAAGCCCCTGTCTCTATAAAACAGCCAAGTGTTGTGGCCTGTGTCTGTAATTCTAGCTAAATGGGAATCTGAAGCAGGAGGATCACTTGAGCCCAGGAGTTTGAGGTTGCTGTGAGCTATGATCATGTCATAGCACTCTAGCCTAAGTGACAGAGTAAGACTGAGACTCTGTCTCAGACAAAACAAGCAAACAAAAAACACCAAAATGATACAAAACTAAACAACGGCATGTGTTCAAAATCTAGCCCAAAGCTTAGAATTTAGGAAAGAATGAGTATTTCTTTATAATAAAGTAATGTGTCTGTTGTCAGGAGGGGTTTTCTAATTTCTTT
>CAUYRH010148967.1:0-71073 GCA_963574655.1 Perodicticus potto
GGCACCTGTAGTCCCAGCTACTTGGGAGGCGGAGGCAAGAGACTCGCTTGAGCCCAGGAATTGGAGGTTGCTGTGAGCTGTGATGCCATAGCACTCTATCCAGGGTCACAGCTTGAGGCTCTGTCTCAAAAAAAAAAAAAATTAAATATGAGAGAAATTAATCAAATATGAGTTGAGCAACCCTCTTCCATCTTGAAGCTTCGCCATGTGGACAGATCATCACAGTAGAGAAGGAGAGGCACAGAAGAGGCCACACTGGATGTAACTGCCATCAGCCGCTGAGACACATCACTTCCACTCGCCATCCGTTGGACAGTTCTAGTCATATGGCCCTAATCTAAATGAAAAGAAGACAGGGAAGTAGGAAACCAGTTGGTACATTTGGTGATTGTACTCTCTGCTCTAAGAAGGAGTAAACGTACATACTCTAAATGCTTTGTTGTTGTTGTTGTTAAGACAGAGTCTCACTTTGTCACCCTGGGTATAGTGCTGTGGTGTCATAACTCACAACAACCTCAAACTCCTGGGCTCAAGTGATCCCCTTGCCTCAGCCTCCCAAGTAGCTAGGACTACAGCCTCATGCCACAACACCCAGCTAGTTTTTAGGGCAGGTCTTGCTCTGGCTCAGGCTGGTCTCGAACTCATGAGTTCAAGCAATCCACTCACCTCGGCCTCCCAGAGTGCTAGGATTACAGGTGTGTAATCCTAGCGCCCAGCTTTCTATATACTTTCCTAGTTAATCAGTCCTATTGTTGATTCTTGGTGAGAAGTAGGAAGGAAAAGCAGGGTTCTAGAGGAAAAACAATCAAGAACCAAACAGAGCAGAACCAAGTACAAATAGGAGAAAAGGAGGAAAGCCTTAGAGGGAAGAGGGGAGAAAACAGAGCAAAAGAATCAGCTTATCTGTGTTTTGTTAAAACCCATTTGAGGCACATTTGTTTCCTTCAGGAGTTGAACATCTCCACGTATCCCAAAGAGTTCCTGTAGTTAGTTAGTTAAGTTTCCTTCCATGTACTAAAAAAGTATTGAAAAATTCAAGGCATGCTTCACTTGAGCACAGTGGTGTAAGGTTAATTTGATGTACTAGTATAAAGTTTTATAGATTCCCCTAAATGTGCTGCTATACTTGCAAAGTATGAGCTCACATTCCACAGCTGCACAACAACATTTATAAGATAATATAAATAGCTGCCACAGAGATTTTTTAATTTAAGCATAGTTATAATAAGTATCAACACTGAACTTTCAACAAATCACAAGGGACTATCCTGCTGGACATTTCTCTTTGGATAACACCAAATGGAACTAATTCCCCCTTGCAGAGTGTGGCTCATTTAGTAAACTCCCAGGTTTACACTGAATGTAAATGGTCTAGAGGAAAGAAAGAATTAATTCAATATCCTAATGTTATTTTATTTAAAATAACTGAATGTAAATATTTGGATATTAACAAATTGCAGCTATTTTACGGATTTTTTTGATTTTTCATTTGACATAGTATGGACAAAAATAAAAATGCTATTGCTCCACAAACTATAAATATTTTATTAAATTGAATGGCAGCATGCTTTGATAGAAAATATCATTGTCCTGGAATTCAGGATCACAAGGTTTAAGTTGCAGAACTATCATTCATTTGTTATATAAATTCTAGTGTGTTACTTCACTTTCTCTGGTCCTCTCTCTTCTCATCTTAAAAATTAAAAAATCAGTGTCTCTCAAGCTTTACCCCTAAGAGTTTGAGAGTATTTCTGTGGTAGCCCAAATAATGATCCCTCAAAGATATCTGTGTTCTAATCCCTAGAACCTATGAATGTGTTTCTTGACACAGCAAAAGGGACTTTGCAGTGATAACTAAGGCTGGTATCCTTACGATGGGGTGAGTATCCTGCATTATCCGAGCAAGCCCAATCATGTGCCCTTAAAACTCTTGGAACTTTCTCTAGCTGGAGAAGAGACAAGTGAGATGCAACAGAAGGGGAGGTCAGAAAGATTCCAGCGATGAAAACCTCTGACCCACCATTAGTAAAGGAGAGTCAGAGGCTCACAGCAAAGCATGAGGAAGAATCCAAGCAGATTGTGGAATCAAAGACCAGCCACCAGCTAACATTTTGCAAGGGAAGGAGGACCCCACTTTTATAGCTAAATAGAAGTAAATTCTGTGAACAACCTGGATGAGCTGAGAAGCAGGTTCTTCTCAGAGCTCCCTAATAATGGCTCAGCCAGTCATAACCTCGATTGCAGTTAACTCAGAGCAGAGCAGAGAAATAAGTATAGCCACCTCAGACACCTGGTCTACAGAACTGTGAGATAATAAGTGGGTTGTTTCAAGTCACCTATAAGGTCAGAAAATTAAATTCGCAAACTCACCCTAGAAAAAGTGCTACTCATCTCACTGCTGAAAATACTATACTCACCTCCAAAGTACTCCTCTTGGTAAGCTATGCACTGACTCTAGCACCTAGTCCCCCCTTCAAAGCAATTTTGGAACTCTTTTCTGCATCAACCATCGGGACAGTTGTCATACGAGGTCTGACAATTCAGATCTCCGGCTCATCCTAGTAAAAGTAAAAGTGCCTTGACGGATGGACTAAGAGCTAGCATCAGTGTGCAGCTTACCAAGGGGAGTACTTCAATTGTAGTTATGCTCAGCAATGAGATATGTGGCATTTTTTCTTGGGTGAGTTCTTAAACTTAATTGTCAGACCTCTGATTTATAGATATTGTGATAGTGATAGGAAATAATGCAGTATCCAAAAGCAATCCATGGCACACAGGAATGTTTTTGAAATTTTGTGTTCAGTCATAGAAGGTCATGGGACTTTTACATGAAACAGAGTAAAGAATGTTGCTTGACTCCAAAATAATGTTTCAAATTCCTGTTAAAAAGCATTGATTGCACACTATATCTTAGATTATGTTTCAAACATACTTGCACTTTGAGTAACCTAGGCTTCCCGAATACCAGACAGGATGACAAAGCCTTGTTTAAGAAATAAATAATTAGGTGGTCTTCAAGGCCCCTCCCAGTGCTATCATTATATCATTTTAATGTGATTATATGAAATTTAAAATTAATATTAAAAATATTTATATAGGGAAGAGTATAATATGGTCTGTTTGCAACACAGAAGGATATTGCAGAAAATAATTTCAAGATAAATCAAGAAAACAACAAAGGAATTTACCTTATGGCCCATTTACAAGCAATGTTTAGTACTACCAAGTATCTTAGCCAGATTATGTTGGAAGTTATATTTAGTCGGATTGGTCTGATGTGAGCTACACCCAGATCCCAGACCCCCTACCCTACCCCATCAAACTGAGAACACTGATGTAAGATGAAATATAGCCAAGGCATATATTGTGCTCCTGGACAACCATTTATAGAAAGTTTGCTTTAACGCCATGTTAAATGGAAGCCAACCAAAATTATTCTATAGTGGGTGCAGTCATAGCTGTAACTGTCCACTACGGCATGGGAGAAGAAAAGTTAGTGTAAAATGGAAAGAAGCACCTTCAGTAGAGCATTCACAGTAATCTGACATTGTAGTGCAAGTTATTAGAATCAGCAATTTAGAGTAGTAGTTCTTTGTTTAGACCAACTTAAGGGAGGCAAAAGCCCCTAAGACCCCTGCTTGCAATATCCTTATGAATAGGGTTTGGTATTAACAAAGAATTGTCATTCTACAAGGAAATATTCAGTATATATTATGCAACATTATGCACATATCTACATTAGTAGGAGAGATATAATTTATTCATATCTTAACTCTGACACATGTCTTCAAATCCAAATACTATAAGTCCAAAATATTATTGATTACGGTATGTATCACTACAAATTCTAGCATTAACCAAACAACTTTGACCAAAAAACAATAAGCCCATGTGGTATTATTAAGTAATTTAAAAAGAAAAAAATCAGCTATTAGCCATGAACAATTCAGGGCAACTGTCTTTTCTGCTACTTTCAGGAATTCCAACTTTTTATGAGTGCGAACATACAATAAAACTTTGCAACAATTGCATATATTCTTGTAGCACAAAGATTTTTTAGTATTACTCTAATTCAAATCCTTCATCAGTACTATTAATGTGCAAATTTTAGTAAGTCCATATTTTACTAAATAAAATGTAAGAGTTAGTATGTTAGAAAAAAAGTTCGTGGAATTGCATCTCATTGTCATTTACCATAAGAGCCAGAAAAAAGGAAATGGCATTTATTGATTTGGAGAATCCTGATGATCAGACATTGGTATTTCATGGGTCAAATTTTGAGAATCAGCATTTCAGAAAATTCAAGAAAACATCAAACAATTAAAATTATGATAAGCTTCATAAAAAACAAAGAATTCTAAACTATATTTTGAAATGTAACATCAATATTTTTTATTCAACCAAATTTAAGAGACTTCTAGATCTTTGGTAGCTTGCTACAGTAATGACATTAAAAGGGAAATTCACATGTAATAGAAGTGGGTAATGTAGGAAAGATTTAATCACCTCCATTTACATAGCCTGGTTATACTATTTTATAAGCAGGAGAAAATTTGCAAATAATAGTGCCCCATCTTCATGAGAAAGTAAGTCCTTATGAACAACAGCAGATATGGTCCTACTGATCTTACTACTCTGATGAGGACCAATCCACAAAATGACAAAAAGAAAAGTTATCATATTAAGGAATCAGGTTTTCAAAGTAAATTTTGCAATGATTTGTATCAGCAGCTTTCTGAAACTCGTTATTGCATCACTGCCAGAAAACTGGCATTTATTGAGTAAACAAAAAACAGATGGCCATAATATGTAAGTAACTACCACCCAAGTTGAAAAGGTCATGATTTTTTGTAGAACCAAGTAGAAATGGCTCTAGACATCTCAAAAATTCAACTGTATAGAATGATTTCTTTTAGAAACACATTAATGGTTAGGTAATATGTTGACACCAAAGATTTTTAAAATTCACACGCACACACACACACATGTAAAATTAATAACACAGATACCCTAGGACATGTCTCATGGAATTACTTTAACCTCACAAACTTAGTAATGTTCTGCCCAGTTGGACACATGGCAGATCACTGGGAGGGGGAAATGCTTTCATTTATTAATAACTCATCTCCTGGGTTACAGAGCCACTCAAGGTGTATTGTGAACCATTTTGAATTTCTTCTGGTATATAAATTATTGAGTAACTTTTAGTTCAACACAGATCCTTTCAGAATAGGCAAGACATACATCTCAGGTGTGAGCACATCTATCACTGAGTCCTGTGCTTGTTCTCTTCTGGCATAGACCTGTACAGTGGTGGTGTGATGCTACTTTTCACGATATTGACAGTCAGGCCCTTCTAGAATAGTCTGATGAGATGGGCCCAAATGATACCTTTCTCCTAACATCTGTGTATACTTTTCTTTTTTTCAGAGATTACTCCACATTTGACATATTTTCTTGTTCTATTAAACCAGATCTATGAATAAACATTGCTGAGCCTCTTGTTACTCTCTCCCAAAGGATATGTTCAGCAAGACATATATATCTAACCCATCACAAATTCATAATCCCAGTGTCCAAAGCCATGCTCAAATGAGATCATAGGTTTTAACTCAAACTTGACTTAAAACAATTATCGTTTATGCAAGGACATTATATTCAAAGCCTTGTCTGAAATTCTATTTAAGCTGACCAAGATGACCTCTTCTAATTAAGCCTGTTGAGACTTGGTCAAATCTCTAATACTGAAATATTACGTAAGCAAATATCTGGCATTAGAAATGTCAGCTTTTCACTATGTAGTATAATACTTCTGGTCGATGTTTTCTTTCTGTCCTCCTTAATTGGTACCATATTTGTTTAATCAAGCACATCAGTGTCTACTATGTACAGGACACTTCCTAAGACATTCTTGGCGAAGAAGGGAAGACCGGTGCATTCAGATTTCCACTTCTCTTTCATCTTTAGCTGCACCGTGGCCGCCAAGAAATCTCTCAGCTGCATCTAGTTCTGCAGGCATGTACATTCAGTACTGGATAATACAGCAGTTAATGTAAAAGGTTCTTATTTCTGGTCCTTAGGAGGCCTCTAATTATGCCTTTCCAGTGAATAAAATATTTTAACTTGGTGGATTTTACATGCTGGTAGGATTTTTAAGAAGTGACACATTGATCAGAGTGGGAAATATACTGAGAGAAGGGAGATTTGGATCATCTGTGTACTGCCAGTAATGAAGCCCACGTACATTTTCTTGGTGAAGTGAGAGTCAGAGAGAAATAGGAGAAAGCACAGTGGAGCCTGAAGGAATAGCCATTAATGGGAATGGGGGCAGAAAGAACCTAGACAAGAGGTGCAAAATGAATATTTTGAAAGGTCTGAGAAGCAAGCAATTATGGTGTCATTGAAGTTAAGTGAAAAAATAGTAACAAGGCAGAAAGGAAGGCCAGTGAAGTATAATGCAGTAGAATGAGCCTGTAAGTGAGGCTGAAAGGGGGCTGGAATTTACCCAGAAGCAATTCACTGGTGACCTGATTGGGAACAGTTGTGGTAGAGTATAAACGCAGAAGTGAAATTGCAAAACATTATGTTAGAGGAGAGGAAACAGAAGTAGTTGTTTTAAGCAACACAATCAACAAAGAGAGTTTTAATAGGGAGGAAAGGGGACTAAATAATAGCTGGAAAAATTAGAGTCATGAACAGTTTTCTGGAAAGATAGAAAGACTTTGATAATGCTTAAAAGGTTACAGAGAAAGAATTTTAGGCACACCACTTTATTTCATTGTGCTTTAATTGTACTTTACAAATATTGTGAGTTTTGTTTTGTTTTGTTTGAGATAAGATCTTTCTCTGTTGTCCAGGCATCATGGCTCACTACAAACCTCAAATTCGTGGCCTCAAGTAATTCTTCTGCCTCAGCTTCCCAAGTAGCTGAGATAACAGGTATGGATCAACATATCTGGCTAACTTTTCTATTATTCATTGAGATGGGGTCTCACTATGTTGCTCAGGCTGGTCTTAAACTCCAGAGCTCAAGCCATTCTCTCACTTTGTCCTTCCAAAATGCTGGTATTACAGAAGTGAGCCCTATGCCTGGTCAGATATTGTACTTTTTACAAATCGAAGGTTTGTGACAACCCTGTGACAAACACATCTACTGGTGCTATTTTTCCTATAGTATGTGCTCACTTCTCGTCTCTATGTTACATTTTGGTAATTCTCCCCGTATGTCAAACTTCTTCATTATTATTATATCTGGTATGGTGATCAGTGATCTTTGACGTTACTATTATAATAGTTTTGGGGCACCACCAACTTCACCCATATAAGATGGCAAATCTATCGATATATGTGTTCTGACTGCTCCACCAGTTGACCGTTGCCCCATCTCTCTCCTTCTCCTTGGGCATCTGTATTCCCTGAGATATAATATTTTAAAATTGGGCCAATTAATAACCCTACAATGGCGTCTAAGTGTTCAAGTGAAAGAAACAGTCACATGTCTCTTACTTTACATCAAAAACTAGAAACTGTTAAGCTTCGTGAGGAAGGCATGTGAAAAGCTGAGATAGGCTAAAAGGTAGCCTTCTTGACACTGAACAATTCTCCAAGTTGTGAGTGCAAAGAAAAAGTTCTTGAAGGAAATTAAGAGTGCTACTCCGATGAAAATGATAAGAAAGCAAAACAGCCTGACTGCTGATAAAAAGAAAGTTTTATTGGTCTGGATAGAAGACAGAATGAACGACATTCCTTTAAGCCAAAGCCTGATCCAGAGCAAGGCCCTAACACTCTTCAACTCTATGAAAGCTGAGGAAATTGAGAAAACTTCAGAAAAAGCATTTGAAACTAGCCAAGATTTGTTCGTGAAGTTTAAGAAATCATCTCCATAACATGAGAATGCTCAGTGAAACAACAAGTGCTGATGTAAAAGCTGCAGCAAGTTATCCAGAAAACCTAGGTAAGGTCACTGAGCAACAGATTTTCAATGTAGTCAACAGCCTTCTCTTGGAAGATGGTATCTAAGACTTCCATAGCTAGAGAAGTGAAGTCAGTGTCTTACTTCAGAGCTTCAAAGCACAGGCTCACTAAGGAAGGGGCTAAGATAGCTTGCGACTTTAAGTTGAAACCAATGCTCACTCACCATTCTGAAAATCTTAGGGCCCTTAAGAACTATACTAAATCTACTCTGCCTGTGCTCTGTAAATGGAGTAACAAAGCCTGGAAAACAGGACATATGTTTACAGCATAGTTTACCAAGTATTGTAAGCCCACTGTTGAGACATATTGCTCAAAACCAAAGATTCCTTTCAAAATATGACTCCTTGACAAAGCACATGATAGCCCAAGAAATCAGTGAAGATATACAAGGAGATTAATGTTATTTATATGCCTGCTGACACAGCATCTACTCTGTAGTCCATCAATCAATGAGTAATTTTGAGTTTCATTATTTTAGAAATACATTTTGTAAGGCTATAGATGCTATAGAGATAGTGATTTATCTGTTGTACCTGGGCAAAATAAATAAATAACCTCTAGAAAGAGGCTGGACATGGTGGCTCACACCTGTATCCTAGCACTCTGGGAGCTCAAGACAGGAAGATAACTTGACTTCAGGAGTTCAGGACCAACCTGAGCAAGAGTGAGACCCTGTCTTTACTAAAAATAGAAAAACTAGCTGGGTGTTGTAGCAGGTACCTGTAGTCCTAGCTATGCAGGAGGCTGAGGCAAGAGGATCTCTTAGGCCCCGGTGTTTGAGTTTGCTATGAGCTATGACACTGTAGTAAGACTCTTATCAAAACAAACAAACCTCTGGAAAGAAATAACCATTCTAGATGCCAATAAGTATATTCACGATTCATAGGAGGAGGTCAAAATATTGACATTAACAGGACATTAGAAAAAGTTGATCCAAACTTAATGACTTTGAGGGGGTCAAGACATCAGTGAAAGAAGTAACTGCAGAAGTGGGGGAGATAACAAGAGAACTAGAATTAGGAGCCTGAAGATGGGACTGAATTGCTGCAATCTCATGGTAAAACTTGAACGGATGAGGAGTTGCTTCTTATGAATGAACAAGCTACAGTGTAAACCTCATTCTTATGAATGAGATGATACTACAATGTAAACCTAACTTTTATATTTACTGGGGAAGTAAAAATTTAGTGTGACTCTATTGAGCTAGAGCTGTTTCTTGAGATACAATCTACTCCTGGTGAGGATGTTGCGAACATTGTTGAAATGACAACAAAGGATTTAGAATATTATATGAATTTACTTGATAAAGCCCTGACAGGATTTGAGAGAATTGATTCCAATTTTGAAAGAAATTCTACTGTGGGTAAAATGCTATCAAATAGCACCACAAACTACAGAGAAATCTTTTGTAAAAAGGAAGAGTCTATTGATGTGGCAAATTTTATTGTTGTGTTATGTTAAGAGATGGCCACAGCCACCCTTATCTTTAGCAATAACAAGGTCAGTCAGCAGCCATGAGCATTAAGGCAAGATTCTCTGTCAGAAAAAAAAAATTATGAATCACTGAAGACTCAGATGATTATTGTTATTTTTTAGCAATAAAGTATTTTAAATTAAGGTTTGTACATTTTTTTAGACATAATGCTATTGCATACTTAGTAGACGGTGCTATAGTGTAAACCTACCTTTTATATTTACTGGGAAAGTAAAAATTTAGTGTGACTCACTTTATTAAGCCAGTCTACAACCAAACACACAATATCTTTGAGGTACAAAGGGAGGGAGAAATTGATGGTGCCAGGAAGGAAAGTGAAAAGCAAAGCCTCAGAAAGGAGAATACAAGTGAAAATTTTCAAGATTCTTAGAACTATCAATAGGATAAAAGAAGAAAAAGAAAGGAGATGACAAAAATGAAAGGAAATAAACATTTTAATACAATTTATTGGTACTTTTTCCAAATTTGGGTTTTTTTTTTCAAAGTTGTTTCAGTTTTCATTCAAATGCAACAAATATTTAACAAACATTTAACAAACACTATATGCCAGGCATTTCGCTAGTTATATATCCTAAACATTCATATCCTTACCTGGAAGAAACGTTGTTTATAAAGTAAAAACACATACATAAAAGCTAATTAAAATAGCACTTATGTAAGTATTCTCACATACATGGGCTCATTTGCATCTGAGAATAATCTTGAGAGGTAGAGAGACCAGATTTTAATCTGTCCTGTAGTCGAGGAAACTGAAGATCAAAAGAGTAGAGTGATGTCAAATATTGTGTAGTCATTTGAGACCCAAACCCAAAACTTGTGGATGCAGTCCAAGGCCATCTCCACTAACACTTAACCTCTGCGGGGAATTTGACTGTGGATACTTGTATGCTTGCCTCACTTTTTCTCTGACAGGTTGAACCTTGACTTAGAAGTCAATGATACTTTTGCCAACTTCATTATCTGAACTTCTCATCATATATAGTTGGATGATACATCTCTGTTACACTTCCCAAGGACAGAGTGATGTATGACCATGACAGCTTCATGCAAATTATATCCAAGCAGCTCAGAGTGTAGAAACCCTTAAGTACAAAAAGATGAGGGAGAGAAGAGGGAGCAGAATGTCATTTTTAGTTTTTTTAGAAATTTCAGAAGAGGATGATCCAGAAACTAAGAGTGCTATCTATTTATTTCATCATTTCTATTGCCAGTTTTGACCTGCTTATAAGGGATAAAACTATATTCACTTTTTCTCTTATCTGATTTGTGATCCGATTTGTGGAAATTGTTGCTGCTTACTTTTGTCTTGACTGTGAATATCTTTTTTTTTTTTTTTTTTTTTAGTTTAGGTTTATTTGAGGCATTTATCTCCACAATTCTTTATGATGAATTTACCTCCCCTTTGCTGTTTGTCCCTGGTCTTCCTATGGACTCTAACTATTGATAGGGCATTTTCCTTTTCATTCAGTGGTGCAGGGATGAACTAGATACTTCCAGCAATTGAAAACAAAATAAATGAAATTTTGAATCTCCCCCATGAAATATGGAAATTGTTATTAAATTATAAAAAGAATTCGAAGTACAATTATATACTAATATAAAAATACTTTTCTGCATATTAAGGGATTTATTATAGTTCCTGCACGGCATCCTTTATGCCTAGTCATTTGTTTGTTTTCATGTTGTCTGTGATATAGGAAGGTTGAATCTGATCCTCGTGTACATTATAGATCAATAGAAGTTCAGGAAAAAAATTCTTTTTCCATATCCTATTCTCCTTTGCCACCCTAGTCCCATCTCCATGTGCTCCCATCACTCTAGTGCTTGTTTCATTGTTCAGAACACCAAGGCTCTTCAGCAAAATTCACCTACTGAACTTGACATATTTCTATTCCTGCCATTTACTCCTTAGTAATCTGAGAACTTCAGGTCATGGACCTCCATTCCCTCTGCTAGACATTTCCTAGAGATGAAATATTATGCAATACATATTTTTACGCAAATTGCTCAGAAATCTTTAACCATTGAAGAAAGTAACTAATATGACCTCCTTAGGAATTCCTTTTCAATTACAGTAGCACTTCATCCAACTCCTCCAGTTTAAAGATAAGGAAACAAAGGTCCAGAAAGGTTAAACGACCTATTCACAATCATTCAGTTAGCACCAGAATCCATTCAAGAAATTCTTGCTTGTCTCCCACAAGTGTGGTGTTTGGGATCCCTCCACATTCTGTGAAAGCTGAGTCTTCAATATGCTGTATTTATTTTCTTCCACTAAGGAACATATTTAGGAAATAAAAACATGTTGCTGCAAGTAAATACTTAAAGCATGAGGTTCATCTCTTGTCTTGTCACTAATGTTACTGAGTTCAGAGGATTATGATATAATGATATAATGAGAATGATTAAGATGATGACAATGATGATAACTATATTACAGGTTCAATTTTTTAGGCATCATCTACATACCCCCAACTCCACCTACACATTTTAAAATCATGGGCCTGACAGATTTGAAATGTGATTCTCAATATGTAATGATGAATCATCATCACCAGTAGGAAGAAAAGGCTTTCACATTGCCTGCTGAGAGTACCACCGATTTTTGTACAAAAGGCAGCATATGCAAAGATTTAATTTCACGGATAAAAGAAATTATATGTTGTTTTGTATTTGTAATTTCTATGGATTGTTAGAGATATTAAATTAATTCGATCCTTTTTCCCAACTAATTATAATGCATAGAGATGTGGACTATCAGAACTTTAGGATAGGATATTTACCAAAACTAGGTCATGGGGTAAGAGAGAGAGTCTATAGGGATTGGTATAGAACATCTCAGGGCCTAAAATAAGATAGAAAATATTAGGATAGACATGAAAAGCATTGTCTCATCATTGTCTGCTGCACAGAGTAAACCTCAACCAATGTGTTTGGAATACAATTATATTTAATTGCCATCTTCTAGTCTGAACTACCTCATGGATACACAAATAATAATGAGGTATATTATAAAAGGCTCACATATCCAATTTCAGAATATAAAGATACTGATAAAGGTAAAGGCAAAGATAAAGCTTCTGTATTAAATCTAAATACCTACAACGACATAAACTTATCTCTACGAACTTCCCAAATCCCGCTGAAACAATAGCAAAATATAAAAATGAGAATGAATCAGTAATCATGCTAGACAATTCTGAAAAATAACTTCATCAAATTTGTTGAAATTTGGAAGATGTAATGCAAATAGAATCTAACAGCAAAACCTGATAATGTTCAAGAACTGGAGACACACAGAGTATAAAAAGTTAATTTTCCCACAGAATCCTGGACTTCAAATTATGAAAGAATATCTTCTGCAATTAAAAAACAAGGTACTATGCAATGAGAATTTTGGGGCACTAGAAATATAAGCATTATAATTTTTTAAAAAAACTCTAGAGAAGGCCTGAATTTTGTACTAGTTAGGCTAAAGAAAAAGTTAGAGATCTGGAATATCAACCTAGATATTCCTAAAACACAGTAAAAAAAGACCAAATACAATTATCAGAGAAAAGTAAGAGAAAATATTTATCAAAAAAATGATTTTCAGCAAATCAGTAAGAGAAAAACAAACAACCCTGTTAAAAACTGGGCAAAAGACATGAATACAAACTTCCAAAGAAGATAAACTAATGGCCAACAAACTTATGAAAAACTGCTCAACATCTCTTACGATTAGAGAAATGCAAATCAAAACCACAAGATATCACTTAACTCGAAGAAGAATGGCTTTTATCAAGAAGTCCCAAAATTGGATGGTGCCTGTGGGTGGGGTGCTGGCCCCATATACCAAGGGTGGTGGGTTCAAGCCTGGCCCCGGCTAAACTGCAACAACAACAACAACAACAAATAGCTGGGCATTGTGTCAGGCACCTGTAGTTACTCGGGAGGCTGAAGCAGGAGAATTGCCTAAGCCCGGAGTTGGAGGTTGCTGTGAGCTGTGATGCACTCTACTGAGGGCAATAAAGTGAGACTCTGTCTCTAAAAAAAAAAAAAAAGAAAGAAAAAAAAGCAAACAAACAAAGTTCCAAAACAACAAATACTGACATGGATGTGGAGCAATAGAAACACTCACATACTATTGCTGGGACTGCAAACTAGAACAACCTCTATGGAAAGTAGTACCAAAATTCCTCCAAGAACTAGAAGTAGGCCTACCACTCTTTCTAGCAATCTCCCTAATGAGTATTTATCCAAAGGAAAAAAAGACATTTTATAAAAAAGACATCTGCACTCAACTGTCAATAGCAGTGCAATTCACAATTATAAGATATAGAATCAAACCAAGTGCCCATCAGTTCATAAGTGGATTAATAAAATGTGTTATATGTATATGTACCATGAAGTAGTACTCAGCCATTTTTTAAAAAGTGAAATAATACCTTTTGTAACAATGTGGATGGAACTGGAGACTATTCTTCTAAGTGAAGTATCCCCAGCATGAAAAAACAAACACCACATGTTCTCACTATTAAATTGGAACTAGTTAATCAACACATACATGCACATATGGAACCAACACATACATGCACATATGGAAATCATGCTCATTAAAAATCAAGCAGGTGGGAGTGGGAAGGATGGGAAGGATAAATTCGCACCTAACCCGTACCATGAACATTATCTGGGTGATGGGAACACTTACAACTTTGACTCTAGTGGTACAAAAGCAATTTTTGTAACCAAAATATTCATACCCCATAACATTCTGATATAAAATTTTAAAAAGAAAAGAAATCAGTAAGAAAAAATTAATTTTCAGGAGAAAAATTTAAAAGGGAAAAGAATAAGGAAAGCATCTAGGAAATGATAGAAGCACATTTGTATGAGTTAATAAAAGATGATTTTGTCCTACTAGAAAAGAGTCTATTAAATACTTTAAAAGAATAAAGGGTGACATACTTGTAAAATCCATGAATCTTAGTGGTAAAGAGAACATATCACAAATTTCAGTAGAAAAAAGGGAAGTCACATTTAAAAAATGAAAAGCAAACACCCATGTGACTTGTCAGGGACAATGTAGTAACAATAGAGCACGACCCAAAAATCCAGGGGGGAAAAAGTTTAAACCCATATTTCTATATTCAAAAAGTATCATTTGGATAGGGCAAATAAAGAATTTTAAATTGTAGCAGTCCTCAAAAATTATACTACTCATGAGTCCTTGTGATTCTTAACAGTCCAGTTGAGTAAAAATTAAATGCTTGAAAATAGAAAGCTAAGATGTAAAATTCATGATGGACAAAGAAACTTTAAAACTTAAACTAACTGTTGATGATATGGTAGTGAATATAGTTTATTAGGCAAAGATTCACAAAATAGATGAGGCATAATATTAGGAAGAAAAGTCACTGAAAGAAAACTCAATCTGATTTCAATAAAATTGTTTGATGATGGAAAATGGGAGAGGAAAACTTTAAATTATGGTAAAAGATCCTATCTTGCTAATAGGAAAGGCTACAGATGCTGATTATTTCCTGAACTTTTATGGAAAATATAATGTTTTATAAAATTTTAATTTCAACCAGTTCTCTTGGTCTGAGAGGCTAGACAATGTTGTGTTAATAAGCAAGCCTGAAGATCAGGGGCTTAAGCATGGTAACAGTCATGTGTGAACTCAGGCTGACAAAGGCTCCAGCACCCAGGACACCATCATTTCAAGAGGACACAAGGGGCTTATTGTAGATGAAAAGAGTATGAAGGAAGAAAAGGAGAACATGGGAAATCATACAGTTTCTCCCAAAGACTACAGGTGCTTCCTCTCACATGTCACTGGCCAAATCAAGTCACATAATCATACCTGCCTTCAAAAAGTCAAGGAAGTGCAGTCTCCTCTAGTTACAGGAGGAAAATGTCCCACACCCACACCTAATGTCTACAACAATATAGACTGGAAATTAAAGGCAGAACATCCAAACCTCTAGACAACAATTAATAAATGAAAAAGTCATAAATCTATAAAAAGCAGCAAAGAACAAGGAAAACAGCAACAACAATGAAATAGAAAATACCGGGTATGTTGTAAAAAGTAACACCAAACATGTTAAGGATCGTACTAATGTGAATAAGAGACATGTCTTCAATAAAAGACAAAAATACTTGGACTGGTTAGTAAATATCATAATTCAATAAAAGTCCATGGAATCTTCTTCATGAGAGATCCAGGTGAAATGATATCAAAAGTTGAAAATAAACTAATGGTAAAAAATAATAGAAATATACTGAAATTGAAAGAGGGGAAAATAAGAGAGGTAGAAAAAGGAAGAGAACCAGAGTGGTATTAATAATACTGACATTAGGCCAGGCATGGTGGCTCATGTCTGTAACCCTCGCACTCTGGGAGGCTGAGACAGGCAGATTGCTTCAGTTCAAGAGTTCAAGACCAGTCTGAGCAAGAGCAAGCCCCCATCTCTACTAAAAATAGAAAGACTAGCTAGATGTAGCGGCACATCCCTGCAGTCCCAGCTACTCAGGAGGCAAGAGAATCACTTAAGCCCAAGAGTTTGAGGTTGCTTTGAGCTATGATGACACCACAGCACTCTACCCGGTGTGATAGAGTGAGACTCTGTCTCAAAAACAAAATAATAATAATATTGATATCAAACAAATAAGAATGCATGGCAGAACAAACTAATAGAAATAGAGATAATTCCCGTACATGAGTTAAAATTGAAATCCACCAGGACTCTATAAAAGTTATGATTTTTAATATACTATACAACAAATAATCAAAACATAGGAAGTAAAGCAAGGAAAATTTGGCAGAACTAAAATCACATAGAAGAAAACACCTCAAAGGCACACAAATAGTAATAATATAGAGGATTTGGGCAGCACAATCAACATGCCTGCCTGATGTGTGTGTGCTTGAGTATATTTGTGTACTATAGTATGTTACTACACGGGAAAATGTATAGATTTAACTGGTTTCCTTCTATGAGGGATGAAAGAAAAAAGTCACAATATTAAGGAAATTTCGGTAATTTCCCATTGTCCAGGGGAATGGAAGCTAGGAATAATGTTAAAGGGAGCACTGTTTTTATAACATGTCTTAACTTCAGTTCTCTCGATCAAAGGGATTGACATGAGCCTGACATGCCACTTCATATATATTCACATATTCTCATATTTTTTGTACTTTAAATATTTGAGGACAATATTACTTCAGTCTTTATGAGGGTTTTTAAAAATCAGTTATTAATGTATTACTTTTATTTGGAGTAACCAATGAAAAAATTCAATTGGTTTGCTATGTAGATATATTTTTATCATTTTATTATTTTATTAGTTTTACTATATTCAGAAGTCACAGAATTCCAGATACTCATCACACAATCAAGTTATTTTTTAAATTATAACATTTATTTTAAAATCTAAGTTCACAGCTCAGACGATGTTTAAAATGAACAGACAAGGCCAAGAATGTAAGTGTCAAGACAGGTCAGAGAAGTGGGCCTGCTGTAAGATAATCCAGTGGGGAAGCATCTGGAAAACTGGAGTGCAGTACCTCAATTTAGGGTAGAGGAGCAACCACCCCTCAAATCCAGCCATTGGGAACCACATGAGAATTCTGGCCTAGGCAGTTACATTTTCTAATGTACCAAGTAAAGCTGGGAACCCAGAGTTTTATGTAGTAAAGTAGTAAATCAATACAAATTTTAAACACTATGCAAAAATAAAAGGGGAGTGCAGGTTCTACATTGAGCCTAAGGATGTCAGTTTGACAACTAGCGGTTCTGGGTATTTAGACAGACATATTTATATGTAGGCAGTAACAGGCACTGGTTTATAATTAATACGTAAAATGCAGGACAGAAGCACCATGGCAATAACCTTTTAGCTGATTAACCTTCCTGACTTCTTACTCTATTTCTGTCCATTCTCAACAGCTGAGAGAGTATCATTTTGAAAACTCAAATTTTATCAGGTTACTCTCATTTATAGCCTTGCAACAGCCTCCTGTTTCTACAGGAACAAAGCCCAGCATCTTTAATGTATCCCACAATCTTCATGATCTGCTCGCTGCCCACTATCCTGGTCTTATCTCCAGGTACTCAGCCTCCCTGGCTTCTTCCCATTTACCAAGTATTTTCTCCCTTCCACATAATATTATACCTAGAAGGTCCTTCTAACTGCCACTATTTTGTCCTTTTTACCAAATTCGTATCCATTCATCCTCAGATTATAGATCATGCATCACTTCTTCCGAATATCCTGCCTTGAGACTGGAATCCTCTTATTTGCTCTCACATGTCTGTATACTTATCACAATTTGAATTTGATAATCTCTCCCATTAGCCTGTGAGGCCTGGGAAATGAGGAATACATCTGGTTTTTTCACCATGATCAATCCAGTGGCTAGCTCAGTGTCTAGCAGATAGTGGGCCTATACCAAATAATTGATGACAGCAATTGAGCTTTGAGGGAAGTACTATAGTTTTAATTACTTGTTATAGATCAAGAGTAATTTTGGCCTCTTATCTGTAACAGAATAATTAAAGACAGAAGAGAATATTTAGAAGGTAAAAAGTAATAACGTCATTTGGATACAAGGAAAGATACTTTTAGCGAGTTTCTTGCCTTTGGGAAGATTGTGTTAGAAGTTATCAATCAGGTTATAAACAAAGGAAATTTTCTTGAGAAATGAATTTGGATTAATGTAGAAATAAATTTAAGACTAAGAATGTCCCATTTTTACTGTTAATAACAAGTATATCATTCAATGTATAGCAATAGATTTATAAAAGAAATGAGCATCCTGCCCCACTAATGACACTATTTTTTAAGATTGTATTCATTCACTTTGCACTAAGCCTCCTCCCAGGATGCCCTGATAGACCATGAAGCATAAACATTTAAACTTGTATAAGCACTGTCTTCCTTCTCTCCGATTCCTTAATTCTTTTATCTTTTTCTATGTTTGAGTCTGAGGCTTTATTCACTTTCTTACTTGAACACTTACATTTATCAAGTTTGGGGAATCTATTCTTTCTCTTCTTGAGGTCTTTGTAAGAAAAATCACAGTTCTGCTCACAGACGTGCTTCAGGGGCAAAAGCATGGACTCTTTGCTCTGGTTGGAGAAGAAAGCAGGCACTTCATGAATACGAGAAGAATATTCTTGATACTTCAGAAATGAAGCTTTCAAAGCAGTCTATAGGTTTCACCAACTTGCTACTTCTTTATAAAAACACACTCTTAAAATGTCTGCTATTGTGTTATATATTCTGCACACTGATATTTCAAATATTAGCATGTAGTTTATGATCTTATTTGTACTGTGTATCTTTAGCATATACCTCTAAGACCTCTTATGATATAGAAAAATAAGATCATTGTGGACTTTATGCTGCTAAATGGATGGAACGTTTTCAAGTTGAATCCTTAGGAAGTCATTCTCCCTCCTAATAGAAGACATAATGGAAGAAACAGGTGGGAAGACTGCCAACTTTATTATGGTTTATAGGCTTAATTCATGTTTAGAGACTCCAGGTTAATTTTGGATGAAATCCTCTTATAACTAAAGTAGAACTAAAGCTATATTCTATTCAGAATCCTATATATACATTGAAAAGAATCTATTACATTCTTACTCTTTCAAAGAATGATTGTGAAGAAAAATTGTCTTTAGAATTTTTTACTTTAAAATTTCTTTCCTCTGGCCGGGTGTGGTGGCTCACGCCTGAAATCCTAGCCTTCTGGGAGGCTAAGGCAGGTGGATTGCATGAGCTCAGGACTTCAGACCAGCCTGAGCCAGAGGGAGATGTCATCTCTAAAAAAATAGCTGAGTGTTTTGGTGGGTGCCAGTAGCCCCATACTTGCAAGGCTGAGGCAAGAGGATCACTTGAGACCAAGAGTTTGAGGTTGTTATGAGCTATGATGTCACAGCACTTTATCAAGGGTGACAAAGCGAGACTCTGTCTCAAAAAACAAATTCTTCTTCTCTTGTAAAAAGATATAAAGTAGAACCTCCATAGTCAACCACCTCCTAAGTGACTACCTCATTAAGTTGACCTAGTTTTTATAGACCAGACATGAATCATATGTATGCCTCAATACAGGAGACCTAATGTCTTTTGTTGACCACCTATGTCTGTTGACCAGTTCATTGCAGTCCCTTAGGTGGTCAACTTACAGAGATTCCATTGTATTGTGAAGAATATGGTACATGTAGCTCACATTTCAGTA
Organism: Perodicticus potto; assembly: GCA_963574655.1. Taxonomy (NCBI): domain Eukaryota; kingdom Metazoa; phylum Chordata; class Mammalia; order Primates; family Lorisidae; genus Perodicticus; species Perodicticus potto. Next base: position 19,701 of record CAUYRH010148967.1, read on the forward strand.
TCATAGTACTGGCATCAACTTTAGATCTCTTTCCAGTAATAGTGAAGGATTTGCATTACCTACCCCTTGTTTTTTCAGAGTATAACTTGTAACATAAAAATCACTAGACAGGATAAGCCTATGATCATCAACAATGTAATAAAGCAGGGGACACTAGAGAAGGGTTTCCAACCTTTTATCTTTCTCTGCCACACATTGGAAGAATAAGCATTGTTTGGGGGTACACATTAAATACACAAACACAAACAGTGTTTAGCAAAAAAAAAAAAAAAGAAAGAGGTCCATGCATAATTTTCATGACATCTGATGCCATAGATAAGCAACAAGTCCTCACAAAATCAGCATGCAGTCCACAGGCCACAGGTTGGGTAACCCTGCTCTAGAGGAATTAAACTCGTGGTTTTGATCTCATTTGTAAAACATTTATTTTCTAACCAGCAAAAGTATGTTTATACACCTTTGATGACAAATGGAATGGACTAACTACTCTCCTCTTACCTAAAGGAAATAGTGAATTTAGCTTGGAACCATGTAGGGTCATTTTTTCCAGTTCCAAAATTGTGTATGCCAAGATGCTCCTGTATTGGAAACTGTTGTCAACTCCTTTCCAACACCCTCATTGGAGTGTTCTCAACACTACTTGACATTAATAAGAGAGAGGAAAGCATTTGAAATAGCAGACTGTCATTGCTGCCAAATTCCCCATTCATTTTACAAACAGACCAACAAAAGGTTGAGCTCTTTCATCTCTCACTTCGTGCAGTTATAGCCTCTGAGAAGTTGAGGTAATGTGAATATACTGTCATTGGCATTAAATCTGTTACTGAGGCAAATACCAGGCCTGCCTAGACCCCAGGAAGATCCCAGGCTCCTGCCTTCTGCCTCCTTATAGGCAGGCTACGGTTCCACCTATCTCAGGACTGGGGGCACTTATCATTTTATTATAAATTAGTATAATCAGATTTTACTGAGAGCACCTAAGGAGAAACCCAATTGACTGATATTTTTGTTTTGTTTTGTTTGTCTCAAACAAAACTTTGTTGCCCTGGGTAGAGAGGCGTCACAGCCCACAGCAACCTCAAACTCTTGGCCTTAAGTGATTCTCTTGTCTCGCCCTACCTGGGACTAGAGGCGCCTGCCACAACACCCGGCTATTGTTTTGTTTTTAGTATCTTTGAACATTTGACTCTAATTTAAGTCAGGAGACTATTTTTCTTTAGATTATTTCTAAAATCTAATGAAACCTTTCTCTCAACCTTATTTTACTCATTTTCAGATAAAAAGATCAAATGTCTACATTAGCTTCTTCTAAGCTAAAACTAAAAGGGTTGTGATGAATACCTATCTTTTTGACATTAAATTTCTTGTTCCAGTTTATTTGATAGCTACCACAAGTCGTGTGTGTGTGTGTGTGTTTTTAGATATATAAGTAATTTTACTGGATGATTTAAAACCATATTCTTTATTTTTATAATTAAAAATAACTGATTTTCATTTTCCCCACATTTTGATGCTTATTTGATATTAGAGTGCATTAAATTCCATTTGCAGTTAATTCTACTGGTACATTATAGTTTAGGGGCTAATTATTGATCCCTGTTTGATTTAGATAGTATTAAGAGTAAAAAAAAAATGAATTCAATGGACAGACCACATCCTTCAGCTTGGTCATAAATTAATATTATTGGTCTCAAAGGAAAATGGTCAAAGGAATATGAATATCTCAGGAATACTGATATCAATTACTGGGAAAATAGTCTTACACTCAGGGCATACAGATATAGATCAGGTGTGCTATCTTTTTATTTAAAGGATACCACATTTTATTAGTTGGCAATCTGTAAAGTTTAGCTATACTTTCAGAACAAACTTGCTCAGTTAATACATACCTGGATACGTGTAGCATATTTCTAAGTAGGAATCTCTTATTCTTCTATTCGACCTGCAAAGCTAAATATTAGAAGTAGTTGCCATTCATCTTTTTTTTTTCTTTTGAGGAGCAATTCATTATGATTAAAATTTATTATACCATTTAGTGAAAAAGTTTCTGAAATGCAGGGAGTAGAACAAACTTGGGTTTTCTATCTTTGAGTTCATACAATTAGTCCAGAAACTGGATCTTAAATAGCACAAGGCAATTTTCATAGTTTAAAGAGAGAAGACTGTAAATCTGGTTTATCATGTTCTTATAATTGTTTTAGAAACGTGTGAGGAAATGTGAGGACCACTGTGAATTGAACAATAATCATAAAATTAGGAACAAAAGAATCAGACAGAACAAAGCCTTTTTTTTTCCTTTTTTTTTCCCTTTCTTTTTTAGGATTCTAAATCACATACAAAACATTTGTTCTGCTCCAGCTCTTTGTGAACTAATTGGCTCTCCTGGAGGGATAGGTAATTGTACCTGACTACACAAGCTGTCCCGAAGCTCCCTTGGAAAGCTCCAGTAAGCTTCTAGTGTTAGCAGCCATCAAGGATTTCACAGGTCAGGCATCGGATCGATACAGCTAAAAGCAGCAGGGACTGTAATGTCGACAGCAGGTTTCAGAAAGCACTGCAAGTGCCAGTTTGTTCCTCTTCATGCAGAAGCTCAAGACAGCTTAATTAACCCTTGGAAAATACAATTTATCCAGAGGCTCGGCAGGTCCCTACCAGGCCTTATTGGTGAACTGATAGGAGAGATACTGTAGCTGGCAGTGCTGAATTCCCATTTCCCCCTTTAATGCTGTTTCAGTCAGGAGGCGAAGAAAACATGGGTTTTGGTGGATGTGTTCCTCCTGTCCTGAAGAGCAGGCGATAGGAGGCAGCCTGGAAGGGGGTTGTAAGAACTCACTTGTGACTTCATCAGGAGCAAGGCCGAGAATGAGCATTGATCATCTGAGCCATGGGGTGAGGACTTGGGGTGTGTGTGCGTAGGGGTGTGTGTGTGTGAATTAGATGTGTGAGTATGGGGGGATGTATGATGAGGCTGGAGGGAGAAAGCAAAGGCATTTTTTACTTTTTCACTGATACAAATGCTTCCGTGCCCTTTTGTAAAGATGTTCTTGTATTACTTATCTATTTTTGTGTGTCTGTAATGCCACGTAAACAATAAAAGTGCAGATCTAAAAAATTTTTTACGTCCACTGAATACTTCATTTTGGAAGACAAAGCACCTGCCACAGGTAACAATCAGGAAGAAGTTAATTTTGTCACATATTCACATCCTCACTTCCAGCGTCATCGACCACGCCATGGGTCTTTTCTCCTCATAGAGTTCTTCCATGCTAAGGCACGCTGCTGAAGAGACATAAGTAAAGCTAACCAGATACGGAAAATATCTGAAGTTAGTGGGGCTTGAGGAATTGTGGCCACATGAATGGTCTGGTGCGTTCACTTAAATTGATTAGATCTACTTGTATTTGCATTCATATTCACATCCACATTAGCCACATGCTTCATTTGTATCATTTCAATTAATTCATAAAAAAGTATTTTCCTAGGTTCATATGTATAGTCATTAGTGAGAGTTCATGGCACTCAGGTTCCAGAACAGTGAATTCTCTCATGGAGCAGAGTGGATAGATGCCATCTTCTTTCTGTTGGCTCATTTCCATTTATGATCAGAACCAAAGTAGATTGAAGTGGAATAAATAAAATTAAATACAGATTAAGTGTGCATAAGATGATGGCATATTTTAGAGCAGGATCCAGCTGTAATCTTGTTATAATAATCTATGACAAATGTAATACATACAGGGTAAAAACAATCATATCAGATGGGAGTTAAAGGGGCCTGCCCTCCTTGGTCATCGCCAGAGTTTCTTTCCAGAGGGGTAGTGTGTAACCCCTTTTGTTGCTAACTATTCTACTGGGCATCAGCAGGCATCTGTTCAACATATGCGTACTGAGCAGTTACTATGTGCCAGGCTTTGCCTTAGACAATGGTGATATGGCAATGAAAAAAATGGAAACAGGGACTGCATCAAAGCATTCACTTCCTAATGTGAGCAGACAAAAGACAAACATAGAAAAATATATCATATCTCAGGAAATGACTGTAAAGAAACACTAAGCAAGATAAGAATATACAGAGTTAAATCTCTACATTATCATTAGCAGATCAGGAGCAGGGTTCTCCCAAAAAGATGACAGATGAAGAATATCTGAAAAGAAGACTAATGCTCCCTGTAGATAACTGGAGGAAGGGTTGTCCAGGCAGATGGGGCACATGCAAAGTTCTTGAGGTGAGAGCATGCTTGGCCTGACCACAGCAGATTGAGAAGGACTTTGTGGTGGAACAAAGTGAGACCAGGAAGAGGAGATGGGAGGTTAAGTCATTGATGTAGTCTAGAGCCACCACATCATGTCAGGCCTTATAGATCTTGCCAAGGGTCACACAGCTAGTAGGAGTTGAGGTAAGATTTAAAAACAAGAGGAACCACCTGCTACTAACTACCCTGCAGTAATGATCCCCTGAAACTGGGGTTTGTGTTATATGTATCATAATTTGGGGGCAGCTATGTTCTCTCCTTCTGCATCCCCCCTTTTACTATGATTAATTAATAGTTGGCTGTAATTCCAAATTGTGAGTCTTGTTAACTGGTCAGACAAGATGGCTTTATCTATGCCTAACAATAAATATTAACACTTCCCCAGTAAGTGACCTGCTTATTCAAAAATTACATATGTGTGTTCAGTTACACTTCTAAAAAGCCAGTATGAGCTCAGTTCTTGACTAGTGACACCCAACAGTACCTCAGAGATTAACTAGCCAACCCTCTTTACTCTAGGGACAAGGAAAGGAAAGCCTAGAGTGGTTAGGATTTTCCTTTTGAAATTCAGAAAAGAAAATTCCCAGAGAGACGGTTAGTGATCTAGGATCCATGACCTTGTACCTCAGGGTCTGCCATGCCCCCTTCTCCCTTCTCTGCCTCTTCTGACCAAGTTTGCCCCGATGCTTTCTTCCCTACCTCTATTTCTGATATCATCTTATTCACACTCATGAATTTTTAAAGTTTCTTATGGCAGGGATGTAAAAAAAGATGGATAAATAAAATTTCTAAACCACATTTTTTTCCATGTTAATGTCATTCTTTTCTACTAAAAAAATGTTTCACTAGAGCAGTTAGCAAACAAAAGGACAATTTAGACATGTGAATTTTACTTTATTTCTAAGCCCTTGTGGTGTAAAGTTCAACAAAATGGTGGAACAGCAAATGGGAGGGAATGTGAGGCAGTGTGTGACAGAAGGCACAGAACAAGCTCACCAGGGATGACCAGCTTGCCACCATATTTTGAGCAAGTCACTTCCCCATGCTCTGCCTTAGCTTCCTCACCTACAAACTGAGCAGATAATTTCAAAGTCCTCGGCAACCTTAGAGGTTTTGGAGTCTTGCCACTGAAGGAACAGTACATTGAGGTCACAGCTAGTCCCTCAAAGCCACATACCAGTCCTCGACTGCTAAGATTTCTGTACATTTCATACAGCCACCATTCAAATTGTGGCATGCACTTCTAATTATCATTTTATTAAAGCTCAGCTCATGTGTCTATAGCCTGTTTTTCAAGATGACTTAAAAGAAATCAGAATTTGTGTGCTATTCGTTCTCTCTGAAAGCATATTTTCAAGATGTATTTAGGCAATAGTACTTTTCCAAAGCATAATTGTATCCTAATGTAAAAACTGCAAATATATTTCTTTTTCCATGTTTGGCAAATCCTTAAATGACCTCATATTTTAGCATCATTATATAATACACAAAGGAAGATGCATCTTAAGTGAACTTATACACATAAATAGGATTTTTTAAAAATTCTTGACACATTACCGTATGCTGCATGCTTTTTATGGATGATGAAAGAACAGAAGACTAATATACTAACTGAAGTTTGAGAATTTCTCCACATTATCTCAATTTCTACAGCATACACTGTATTTCATCACACATTCAAATGTCAAGCCCTTTAACAGTATCTTCAAAGTATTTATGTGTTGACTGTTTCTGCACAAAATTTTTTATATTTTCTTTTCACAATGAATCAATAATATCTGCATGACAAAGACGAAAGAATACCTGATTTTTTTGACTGACATTGCCTATTTACATTATAATTATTGTACTTTTTATTGGAAATATTAATAACAGAATTAGCAAATACATCTATTTGTTTAACAACATTCCCAATATGTTCTTTAGTGCCTTAAGAACCATGTAAACTACCATGATAACTTCTAAAATGGCCATCCCTCTTTTTCTTGCCTGGCTTTATTTTTCTTCACAATCTTATTAGTATCTGAAATTATGCTATAAATATACACTTGACTTTTGAACAACATAAGAATTAGGGGCACCAATCCCCTGCAGAGTTGAAAATTTGCATATTACTTTTGACTCTCCCAAAACTCACCTACTAACAGCCTACTGTTGACCAGAAACTTGCTGATAACATAAACAATCAATTAATACATATCTTGTATCTTATGTGTTATAGACTGCATTCTAAAGCAAGCGAGAGGAAAGAAAATGCTATTAAGAAAATCATAAGGGGTGGTGCCTGTGGCTCAAAGGAGTAGGGTGCTGGCCCCATATATCGGAGGTGGGCAGGTTCAAACCCAGCCCCAGCCAAAAGCTACAAATAAAAAAAAAAAAAAAAAAAGAAATAAAGAAAGAAAATCATAAGGAAGAGAAAATACATTTACTATTCATTAGGTGGAAGTGGATCAACATAAACATTTCCATCCTAGTCATCTTCCCGTTGAGCAGGCTGAGAAGAAGGAAGCAGAGAAGGTTGGTCTGGCTGTCTCAGGGGTGGCAGAGGCAGAAGAGGGAGAGGAGGTAGAGAGGGAAACAGCAAAAATTTTTATTGAAAAAACTCGACATATAAGTGGACTCATGCAGTTCAAATTCCTGTTGTTCAAGAGTCAACTGTATGTTCATACTTGTTAACTGTCACCATAGTATGGATCATATTTGGCTCAGCTTGAATGATAAATATCTGACAAAATATAATAAGCAGAGTTATGGTAGAAAGATTGACCGTCTGGTCACTGTATCTCCAGCATCTGCAAAAGTGTTGGGCATAAAGTAGATGAAAAGTACGTGTATGTTGAATGAAAAAATGCACTTTGGACCATTTATGTGTGTTTGTAAACACATATATACAATAATTAGTTGAGATATTATGCCTATACCCAATCACAGGTATATGGTGTGTTGTTTTACATTAGGGTATCTTGAAAACTGATATTATACCAATGTAACAGACAGACAGACATGATATTGGATATTTGTAAAATATCTACTCTACAGCCAAGAGTGAGATATGGACATATTTTACAGCCCAAGCTCTTTAAAAAAAAAAAAAACAAGTTAATGGGAAAATAGCTAAATGTGTTATACTAACACTTTCAAGAACAATGATGTAACGAGAGGATAGGAGCTCAAGGCAGTAAAATGTAGAAAATAGTAACCAGAAATTCCAAAGTTGGCAATGTGCCAGTCAGCGGTGTACAGAAACCAGGAGGACTGGGACACCAGAAAAGTGAGGCAGAGCTGCTTCCTCAAGCCTCACTGCCATCCATCCTGGCTCTGACTCCAGCCTTACCGAGCAGTCTTTCAATCACAAATTATAATCTTTTAATTACCTCTGATTTAGATATGACCTTTATTAGTATAAGTTTGTGCCTGGGAGACTACCCCACTCTAAGAATGTGTCTATGACAAACTTCATTTTATGGGATTCTGAGGCTGTAGGGCAGAGGCTGGACTGAGGTGACTTGAGGGGAAGGCCTCATCAGAGCTGTGCTCAGCTGCCCTCCTCTGGCCAGACCACTACACAACATACATGGGTGTAGTCTTTAATATATGTGCTATAGTTGTGCCATTCTTCATATCTCTACCAATGCCTGCACTTTTTCACTCCTTGTTGAGTCTTTCCTAGTTATTTCAAGTTAAAACAAAGGACACACATTCAGCAGCCTTAACATCTCTATCAGGGAGAGATCTCTAACCAGGCCTCACAGAAGATGATAAGCAGTAACCCTGCTACCGCTCCACAGATGCCAAAAGTAGACAAGACTACTGCATCGAAGCAAGACAATTTTTGCTCAACAAACAGAAGGTGCATCATGGAAGAGCAGCAGGCTCCCCTTGCCTCCCAAGTCCCATGGGTAGGTGGCTGTGATCAACCAGATGGATGATTTGCACACACAGTGACTTGAGTTGCAGCTGAGCAAAATAGGATCAAAGGATTAGCACTTTTTATAGCCAGCAGCAGACAAGCCAGTCATCACATGTGGCCACCTTGACTGACTCAGTTTCCCTACATGACCAGCTGCAGAATTTGCTCAGTATCATGAGACAGAGATAAGAGGAAGTAAGTATATAAAGCATATAATTAATAACTTACAGTTTTGATTTTGTTTTTTCCCCCACTAAGGACTGCCTTCTGGTTTGGTTCACTTAGCATATGTCCAGTACCAAAATTAAAACTTTCTCCTATAAACAATGTTATTATCTATGGTTCTTTCACGGTGACAACTCTCATATAATTCTGGAAGTTGCTTCCTCTGTTATCTAATCAAATAACGATAGAAAGTAAAATGTACAAAAAGCTTTTTTTCTGAAAACTGAACAAAATAAAAACAGACAATAAAACAAAAAATATAATTATCAATCCTCTGAAATTATTTTTTAAGACAAAGTTACTAGGTTAGGGGATTTTTCAGGAAATAAAATTATCTTCCCATCACTATGAAAAGCTTTCCTTTTTTTTTTTTTTGTAGAAACAGCCTCACTTTATCGCACTCAGTACAGTACCGTGGCAACACACAACTCACAGCAACCTCTAACTCCTGGGCTTAGGCGATTCTCTTGCCTCAGCCTCCCGAGTAGCTGGGACTACAGGCGCCAGCCACAACACCTGGCTATTTTTTTTGTTGCAGTTTGGCCGGGGCCGGGTTTGAACCTGCCACCCTTGGTATATGAGGCCAGCACCCTACCTACTGAGCCACAGGTGCCGCCCCACTATGAAAATCTTAAATGTGTACTGACTAATAAAAAAATGACCCAAAAGCTTAATTCAATTAATTTTTTATTGATCCTGATAAAATGGTTAGTGGTCAACCAGATAACAGTGGAGGTATAGGGAGACTGGTCAGCATGTGGTCAGGAGAGGATGATGTTACGCTTGAGAAAGATTATTTAGGTGTATTTAGAATTCAGGGACTATATGGGAGAAAGGTTTTACATACTTACCCCAGATACATAAATTATATCCTTGATTTTTCCAGGGATATAAATGACTTTATGCTGAGATTGTAATCTCACATAGTTTGTGGGTTGTTTTTTTTTTCTTTTCTTTTCTTTTTTTTTGAGAGTCTCACTTTGTCACCTTCAGTAAAGTGTGGTGGCATCATAGCTCACAGCAACCTCCAACTCTTGAGCTCAAGTGATCTTCTTGCCTCAGCCTCCCAAGTAGCTGGGACTACAGGAGCCCACCACAACCCCTGGCTGTTTTTAGAGACCAGGGTCTCATTCTTGCTCAGGCTGGTCTTGAACTCGTGAGCTTAAGCAATCCATCCACCTTGGCCTCCCAGAGTGCTAGGATTACAAGAGTGAGCCACGGCACTCAGCCCAGTATTTTTCTTTTAACACATCACAGGGCTGAGCCAACAATTTACATGCATGGTTTTTAATATTCAGTTCTAATTTCATAATCTTTAGAAGGGAAAAATGTTATTTTTCTACCATAATCTCAGCTTCTAAACCTTTTTAACAAATCAAAAATATAAAAATATGAGAAAATAATAAAAATCCGGGTCAGGTGCAGTAGCTCAGACAGATAATCCTAGCACTCTTTGGAGACCAAGATGGGCAGATCACTTGAGCTCAGGAGTTCAAGACCAGTCTGAGGAAGAGCAAGACTCTGTCTCTACTAAAAATGGAAAAACTTAGCCGGTGTTGTGGTGGGCACCTGTAGTCCCAGCTACTGGGGAGGCTGAGACAAGAGGCCACTTGAGCCCAGGATTGTGATGTTGCTGTGAGGTATGATGATGCCAGGGCACTCTACTGGGGGCAACAAAGGGAGATTCTGTCTCAAGAAAAAAAAATGAAAAGAAAAGAAAGAAAGAAAAAGAAAAAAGGAAATAAGAAATTCCAATATGAAATAGTTGACATAATGGAAAAGAAAATGGACCTAACATTCTAGTGTTTGCTCTGCTGCCACTATAGTTAGAAGACTTACGCAAATATCCTTCCTGCATCCTGGACCTCAGAAATTTATCTAGAAAAGAAGGAGAATTTGTCTAATGATTTTCATCTCTAAAATTCTATGATAAACTTTATATTAAACAAATAAAAATATTTCAGTTAGAAAAAGATCAAGGGATCAAGACTTAGAATATTCAGAATCTTCCCTAGCCCATTATGTCTAATATGGAAGCCACTTAAATAATAATTGAACATTTGAAAATTTCTAAATAATACTGTACAAAAGCTTTTTTCCTGGACACTGGAATATTTCTAAATATAACTGTACAAAAACTTTTTTTTTTTTTGGAAAATCAGCACAGCAGATATGAAAAATAAAACATATTTCAACTTGTAATAACTGAATCTTTTTTCCTTCTCATGCTACCTTGTCTATGAATAATTGAGTCTTTCCTTCTTATTTGTCTATATGTTAAAAACACATATCAATCTCAAATACTATTGAATTAAAGATGCATATATTTAGGAATTCTACAGATATTCTCTTTATCAAAAGAAAAATATTAATTTTGAATTCAGGAAAATTATTGAATGAGTTAAATTACCAGGAAAGCCATTTCCTGAATTCACTTTAAGATGTCAATAGTAAACTAATTTTAAAATATTTATTGAATATATTTTATAAGTAAGATTACATCACATGGATCATCAAGAGATTATCCCTTCAGACTGGTGTAACAGCTTTCGGAGATGGTAATATTGTCTTTCATATAACTACTTATGCTTCTGATTATTATGAATATAGGAGATGAAGAATCTGAGGGATTATCTAACTTAAACATATCTTGTGCACATTTCCATGGAATCCAACTAATACTATTTCAACACAGAATATAAAGGGGAAACCTTCTTTAAAGTAGCAAGTTGAGCAGTGTAACTTGGATTCATCCTAACTAGGATTCATTCCCTAAAACGAACAGATAATAGAAGTAGCATATTAGCAGACGTGGGTTCCAGAAAGAAATTCTCATTCCCTTCAAAGAGAAAATATCCCCTTCAAAGAGAAAACCCTTAAAATGGAGCATACTTAGTAATAGGGTCTTTTGCTGATCACAATAGATGATAGACTGCCACATTTTCCCAAGAAATTACTACCTCTTCCTCAAAGATAGTAAATTGAGACGTAAGGACAGTTTTAAAAAACTCTATTTCACTTCCAAAAAACCAAAATTTGAAATAGAAAATGATGGCAAAAATAAGTTAAGGAATGAGATGCCTAGATTCTACTCCCACCCTCCAAAAAAAACTGACTAAATATATTGTTCCTCCACAATAAGAGTTTGCTCCGATGGTTTCACAACTTCAAATTGGTTCTCCCCACCTTATGCACAGCTGTTAGATTATATTCCTTTTAGCATTGCTTGAATTCTATAGCAATCAGCCTTTGTTAAACACCTCTTAAAAAGTTAAGACTGAGACTAAGGATTTGACCAGTAAGGGATTAAAAGGGAATTAGAAAAAAAAATCTACCCATTTTGAACGTTCCCCAACAGGGAGCAACAATTTTCTTCATTCAAGGAAACCAGAAAACAACCAATAGAGGACTTAAAATTAACAGAAGAGAGGGGAAAAGGCCTTGTATGTAAAAGAACGTTGTCTACACAAGTAGAACCCGCCATAATGAGATAAATTATACATAAGAAGAGATTAAATAATAAACAACAATAGAAGAGAGAAGGGAAAATATTTTATAGGAAGGAATTGCCCCCAAATAAAACTACAGTAGCCAAATCTCAGAGGCACCAAGAGGGCCAATCTGTAAGTGCAGAAAGTTTAAATGGTCAGTGTACAGAACAGATGATAAAAGTACTCTCAGTATGCTGAAGAAAAGGATAAAGTAGTGTAAATCATGAGAGAAAGAAAAGTAATCAAGGAGAAAGAATAAATATACAAACTATAAATACTTATTAAGAATAAGAAGAAAACCAAACTGAGTTAAGTAATAAAGGTGCAAAGGGGGCAATTCTCACCCAGAAAGTTTTGTATCTAGAAATTGAGGAAGCTCACTATGACTCAGGGTAAAAAATAAATCAAAGAGATACTTATCAAGACACATTTTGGTGAAATATTTGATTCTTTAGTATAAAGCTAGAATCATATAAGAGGAACAACAGCTAAATTGGTCTCAGAATGCCAGAAGAAAATGAACATTTGTAGTGCTTTGAGAGAAAACAGTTATGACTCAAGGATTTTTATACCCAAGCAAGCTGTTGTTATTATACGAGTGCCATTTTAAGATTATCAGTGTATCAGATAATATACCATTTTGTACTTTTTCACATACACACATACAAAAAAAAAAGCAACCTTTGAAAATTTGCACCAAGTTATCTGGAGATTAGTCAAAACTAAACTGAATAATGAAGAAAAATGGCAGATCTGACTGGCAGTGGGCATTGATATTAGTTAAAAATCTAGAGATAAGCCCAAAACAGTGTTGTTTTGTTGCAAAAACATGAACTTCATGGAATGTTAGGAATGTTCTAGAAAAAATGGTTTCCACAGTCAACCAACTTTGGGGAAGTCCCTGTAATGCAACTACTCATATGCCACAATAATTACAAGAGATTTTCTTTAAATAAGGATACCAATGTAGTTGCGCTTTCTTTGTAATTGCCAAGCTTGCCTTATCATCAGAGACTTTATTTTTCCCCAGGGGATTTAATAATACAAAACAAAGTGTTTAAGCCATCACAAATTGGTAAATGCTGGCCTAAATAGTAAAATTACAAAGAGATATTTACCATTACCCCCCCAAAAAAGAAAGACCAAGATGACAAATAATAGGCGTTGGACAAAGTGTTGGGAGCTAACAAAGTAGACAAAGCAACACAGGCAATTTTCTCCCTCTATTTGAAGCCAAGTTATTTTGCTTTTGAATTACAAATAAATGTTGTTTAAAAATGGTTTTGGAAACCAAACATTTGGCAATTTAAATTCATTTTCCTAAATACAGGTCAAGGAGAAAATAAATTATGAATTTAGTTATTAATTTGTTTACACTATTAATTTTAAAAATAATAATTCAGAAAAATTATGAAACAAGATTATTCATATATTGAATTTGGGGGGGATGAAGATAAAGCTGCATCAAAAGTAAATTCACATCTTATATACTACCTTCATTTAAGGAAAGAAAAAATTAAACTTTATTTCAAAAGTTTAGAGAAAGTACTTTAAGAAGTCCTAAGGAATGGTGGCACCTATGGCTCAAAGGAGTAGGGTGCTGGCCCTATATGCCAGAGGTTGTGGGTTCAAACCCAGCCCTAGCCAAAAACTACAAGAAAAAAAAAATTCCTAAGGAAATCAAGAGAAAGGAAATAATAAATAGCAAATAAATGAAATCTAAAACAGAAAAACTGAGGAAATCCCAAAAACAAAAACCTTGAAAGGATTGCTTTTGTTGGGTAGCAGGAGCTATGCTTAAGCAGCTTAAGAAATGTCTTCTCTTATTCAGCATTCATAGCACCCTAGCTTTGATTTGGTAGCCCCATGGTCCACCTGATAGCTTCAAACATGTTTACCATACCTATGCTGAGGTCTTTCAGTTTTCCTATGAAAGAATTCCATTGACCTCTTGATATGGGCATGTTTCAATTTCACTTTCCCCTTAACCTAATTTTTTCACATAATCCTAGATTCCACCCTGTATAGCTAAGATCCATTATTTTAGGTTTATTTGAGTGTGGGAGGGAAGATGGAGTGATCACAAATAATAAATGGTATATGAAATTTATATATACATATATATACGTGTACACAGATAATGCATATACAGAGAGTGCCAAAAAATGTACGCATTTTAAGAAAGAAAAAAAGTATTAAAATAATAATATTCAAGTCATGTTTGATTCCTGCAATTACAGGAGACACAAGATACAATATATAAGATGACAAATGTTATCATTATATATTAAGTATTACAGCTTTAATGCAGTTTTTTCCTTTCTTAAAATGTGCATACATTTTTGGGCACCTTCTGTATCTATGTGTGTATACATGTATGAAAAATATACTCTAAATTAGGTAAGTATGTAAGACTATTATGTATTTCCCTAAAATCAGATTTTTTTGTAATGGATATTGTATGTAAAAATATAAAATATTACATAGTTGCAAAGGAATATTAAGGTAAAACAGAAATAAAAAATGAAAACAAATAGTAAAGAAAATTCTATTTAAAGAAACCATGATGTAAAAGATTTGTGGATTGTTTTAATCTTCACGTAACAGCCTTCTTTTAATGTATATTTTTCTCAGAGCATAGATAAAATATAAAGAAAATGTCAATTTAATATTAAAAGCAGTAAAAAATGGTAAAAAGGAAAATTGAAGAAAATTTTACACATAAATCTATATGCCAAAATACTTTTAAGTATCAGCAAATATAATTTTAAAAATTAATTTAATTTTAAAATTAAGTTTAACCTTAGTTTACATTTTCTTATATAATAAATTAAATGTCTCATTAAATTTTGTTATAGAGTATAATAAATATGTAAGCCCATTATTAAATTTTAACAAATGTTTTCAACTCATGACCAATTTCATTTCTTCTGTGATTCTACTCTCTTCTCCCTTCAACTGTGACTGTTGGACCTTAAATCCAGTCCCAGACCTTGTTTCGTTTTATTTTTAAATATTTCATAAGACTCTCCTAATTAATAGGCCTTTTTCCCTCCCCATCCCTTTTTCTTTTCTTGACATTTATTTGTTAAAGAGACCATAGGCCAAGCTTTCCATATTCTAAACTCTGCTGATTGCAGCTCTGTGGTGCAGGTAACAGTTAAATGCTCTTCTACCCTGTGTACCTCATGGTAATGTATAGAGTCTTAGTGCTGGGCTTTACAGTTTCAAACATTCGCTAAAACTCACAGGACTCTACATATAGTCCTCATGGCTATGATTGGTTACAGAGAAAGAACACAAAGGAAAATCAGCACAGGGAAAAGATATGAGGAACAATGTCCCAAAGAGACCAGGCATGGGCTTTCAAGTGCCCTCTTCTACTGGAACAACACAGCAGTCAGCAGTAGGTGATGGCAAGTGAAAGGCTGGATGCCAGAGACATTGACTACACACTCAATGTTCAAGATTTTCATTTGGGATTGGTCATCGAGGCACCATCAGAAAGAAAGCAGGGTTTGCCACAAACCACTATGTTTGTTCACACGGTTGAAGCACCATAGGCACTCTTAACAGGAAATGATGGTAACCCCTTTGAAATCCAAGTTTCCAGATACCAGTCAAGGATTAACCTCGTAAGCATGATTTGATAAGGATAAGATGTCTCACACCTGCTAAATCTTTTCTATACACTCTTACTATGATTTATACTTTTATTTTGTAAGAATATTCTACAGGTAAAATCTTTCTCTAGAAGTCTCATTTTTGCTGTGTCCATATTTGTGATATTAGCATGCATTTATAATCAATGCTTAATGTCATTATTGCTTTTAAGTTCAAAACATATTCTAATTCTATCATTTATTTTTTTCACTAGTTAGCTGGAACATTTACATTAAAATAAATCTTTTTCTTAAAATGAGAAATGTAGACAAGTCTACCTCATATAGGAAAGGCAAAATAAATGCTTTAATTGGTTCCTTAACAATCTCAAAGGTGACAGATTTTTCCCTTAATTATTATAGTGTATTCATGTATGTAAACATATTCAAGTGTCCAATTCATTGCAGTTATTCTTATCACTGCTTAAATTGAAATGTCATTAGCCAATAAGAGCTTCTTCAAGTTGCCTCTGGAGTCCTGTTGACCCCGGTAGTTTTTTACAGCTTTCTTGTTTTCTGAGTTGACATAGTGCTTGTTTATCTTGTTTATTTCCTATAACAAACCTAGATTTAGCCATTTCTTCAAGGAGCCTTGATTTATTTTATTGAGAAATGATACTTAGAAACCATACTTAGGCATTGTGGGTGCTAACTACTATTAGGTTATTCATTGTTTCTAGGCTTCTCAGTAGACAAATCTACAGAAGATGTTTGTTTATTTTCTTTGTTTCATGATAAGAGACATTATGATATCATGCTGATATATCTAAATCAAATGGAGAACTTCAGATTTTCAATTCTTAATTTTATATCTATATCTCGTCTACCTTATGCTCAAAATTTTAGTTCCTAAAAGCCTTAATTTACTTATTTGCTTTATCCTACTATCTACACCCAGCAGTTACAGAATAACATCACTAACAGTAGATTACCAGAAACAGTTTAGGTTTTTTCCTATTATTTTGGTCTTTAGGATATAACCCATTAAGAAAGTTTAGCTATTTTACTATATTTTAAAGTTTCTTGCAGTAATTCTTTTTTGGGTGATTATGTTATCAATTCAATACATTGCATTCATTTATTTCATTTGTTTTGTTTTAATTTTCTTTTTAATTGTTTGCATTTTTATTTTAACTTGATTTTTTTCTATTGGTGAAACATGTTTATGATACAAAGTCAAATCTATAAAAGACCAAAATATATACATTTTTATCTTAAATATTTATACTCCTCTTTATTTCTTCTTTCTGCCCTACAGATAATCATTCACAGTTTTCGCCAACTTACTTTTCATTTTTATTTAAAAACCTGTACTGGGAATTATTCCGTATGTGTATGTAAAAATATTCTTCATTTCTTTTTACAGCTACACATTTCCATTGTGTGACTGTACAATAGTTCAATTCAATCAATCCCCCATTGATGAACATTTGGGTTCTGTCCAATTTTTGCTATTATAAATGGTGTTCTAGTAAATAGCCTTGTGCATATGTTTTTTCATGTTTTTCCTGAGTATCTTTGGGATAGATTCCTAGAAATGAGCTTTCCAGGTCAAAGGGTAACTGCTTATGTAGTTTTGTTACATATTGCCAAATTTTCTTCCATGGGAGTTGTACCATTTTGTATTATCACCAGCAATCTATGAGAGTGCCCATTTCCTTACAGCCTTGCCAACAGTTGTCAAACTTTTGGATTTTTGCCAACCTGATAGGGGAGAAATAATAACTCACTGTAATTTTAGTTGGCATTTCTCTTATTATGAATACATTTGAACATCTTTTCATATTTTTAAGGGCCAAGCAAATATAAGTACAAAATATATAAAAAGTGTGATCTTTTATTAACAAGTAAATATACTCCGAATAAACAAGTGTTGATTAATAAGAAACAAATTAAATATAATATATAATACAAGTGTATCAAATTTAAATGTTTACTCAAAATAGATTAAAGAGCATTTGCCAACATGTCACTCAATACCCATTCATTACTATTTTTTTTAGCTTTTAAATTTTTAATTTCTATATAACAAATCCTGCTCACGTATTTACATTTCTTACCTCTTTACTTCTTAATAAAATGAAAGGAAAAGAAATACAAAGTAACAGTTATCTAGCAGCACTATCAAACTATGAAGTGGGCCATCAAAGAAGCAGCCAATTTTAGGATTTTCTAGAAGACATAGTGAAGCTATGGTTAAAATTGCAAAGAAGAATACTGGTAGCCGGGCATTGTGGCAGGCACCTGTAATCCCAGCTACTCAGGAGGCTGAGGCAGGAGAATCGCCTAAGCCCAAGACCTGGAGGTTGCTGTGAGCTGTGACACCACAGCACTCTACCAAGGGTGACAAAGTGAAACTCTGTCTCTAAAAAAATAAAAAATAAAAATAGGCAAAGAAGAATACTGGTTACAAGTGCTGAAATTTAATTATAAGGAATGAACAACTCCCTGAGAAGTTTCTTCTTCTTGGAGGATGTATATCCCCAAAAGTCACAGGGGAACCTCTATGTTCAAGATAATTGAGGCCAACATCTAGTGGGGGGAGGGGGGAGAATCTCAGTTTAAAAATCGTTCCTCTTAAGAAGGAACCCATGTTAGATGTTGGAGGGTTTACATGAAGAAGAAACATTTAAGGACTTGAAACTGTAGAATTACAAGGAGACAGACAAGCAAGTTGCCAGGAACAAGATGTGGGGTAGAAGGTGGGGAGATGGAAGTGTTCCAGAAAATGGAATGTGCAAAAGCTCTGAGGGAGGAAAGAGCTCAGTGTTTTCTGTAGACTAAAACTATATTGGGTAAGATAACAGAAACAAGTTAATATTAAATATTTTATTCCAAGTATGATGGACATCTTATTTAAAGACAGTCTTTCTACTGTGAAGAAAATGGATCAAAGAAGGAAATGGAAAAGCTTTAATCATAAAAAAATGTTTTATAATACTTTTCTCTCAGAAATTGTCAAATCAAGTGGGAATTTCATTATTATTTGTCTTTAATTAATCATAAAAGCCTGACTTAATAAATTAAAATGTTGACAATTCTAGAACTAACTGACATGGAACACTCACACTTTCAAAAGTCTGTGTGTTTTTTTATTTGTATGCATACAAAAACATATAGCAAAATCCCATTAAATTAAAGAAAGCAGATAGGTCATGTTCTCTGGTTACCTGAACTGTTGAAAGAACAAAAAATTAAACATAAAGTATAAATATAATCTCTTGAAAATAAAAAAAGAATGTCTTCAAAAAAATCAGCTAAATATGCAGGTTTTAGAACTCCATGAAAACTTAAGCATATCATAAGCTCTGTCAGGTAAAGGCAAAGCCACATCAGAGAAATATTCATCCCATATATTTTTTAATTATTAAATTAATGATATTATTTTTAAAAAAGTAGCCAACTGTGAAACTAGAAAGCAAACAGCAAAATGAACTTTTAAAAACACCTCCAGGATGTAATAAAGATAAAAGCAAAAAATAGTAAATTACAATCCACATTGAAGATGTAACAACAGCCAGCCCTTACTAGGTTAACAATGTCATCAGAACATATCAAGTGACTCGACTCCCATAGCTCAGTGAGTAGGGCACCGGCCACATAGATGGAGGCTGGTGGGTTCGAGCGTCGCCTGGGCCAGCTAAAAAACAATGACAACTGCAACCCAAAAATAGCCAGGCATTGTGGTGGGCACCTATAATCCCAGCTGCTCGGGAAGCTGAGCTAAGAGAATCACTTAAGCCCCAGAGATTCAGGTTGCTGTGAGCTGTGATGCCATGGCACTCTACCGAGGGCAACATAGTGAGACTCTGTCTCAAAAAAAAAAAAAAAAAAAAAAACAAGCAAACAAAATATATACACATATGAGCTAAAAAACACATATACTTAT
The DNA here is from genome assembly GCA_963574655.1 of Perodicticus potto. Taxonomy (NCBI): domain Eukaryota; kingdom Metazoa; phylum Chordata; class Mammalia; order Primates; family Lorisidae; genus Perodicticus; species Perodicticus potto. Next base: position 39,131 of record CAUYRH010148967.1, read on the forward strand.
GATGAAAAAAGTGAACATAGCTTAGATCTGAGAGACCAGGTAGACTATACAACTGATAAAGATTATCAAATAATATAATCTACAAGATTCTTTGGACCGAATTATACAAAATAACATACATTGACAATATGCATTATTTCTATATTTTGTTCCATGAATTATTTACAAAATTATTTTATCATATTTTAGTCTGTAAACAACCTTTGAAATTTTGTACAACATTCTGTAATCACAATTAGAACACTATATTATGTCCAAGAAACAAATAACACAGTTTTTTATATAAAAGTTTTTTATAAAAAAGTTTTATATAACTTTTTATATAAAAGTTTAAATTACACACATACATATATTACATGTGTATATTACATACATATGTATATATATTTTTTGAGAAAGAGTCACTTTGTTGCCTTACCACAATGCCTAGCTAATTTCTCTATTTTTAGTGGAGACAGGGTCTCACTCTTGCTCAAGCTGGTCATCAATTCCTGAGTTCAAGGGATCCTCCTGCCTCAGCCTCCCAGAGTACTAGGATTTCAGGCATGAGCCAACAGACCCAGCTACAGTTGTATTTTTTAAGCTAATAATGTTATATTCTAGGTAACATTAATGAATGAGCTCAAACATTCCGCAAATTAAGCATGCTCCAAACACATAAAAATGCTAAATAAAATCAGAATGACAGTAAACTTATTAGAAGCAACAGAAGGTGCTGAAAGATAATGAAGGAATGTTTTTTAGTGCTAAGATTTAAAAAAAAAAATTAAAAAGATGACATTAGATTTTTATAGTCTGTATGTCAGTTTTCTAATTCTGTCATAACAATTACCACAAACTTTCTATATTAAAACAACACAAATTTATTGTTTTCAAAGCTCTTAGCTCATGACCCTCTTCCTCCCTCTTTAAAGCAAGTAGTAATATTGGCTCCCTTTAACTCTTCTTTCGTATTCACGTCTTCTGACAACAGTCAGGAAAGGCTCTCAGCTCTTCAGAACTCATTTGACTAGACTGAGCCCACCTGGTAAGTCCAGGATTCCTTTCCCACCTCAAAGTCTACAGGTTAATCACAAATGCCAGGTCCCTTTTTCTATGTAAGGTAATATATTCACAGGTTTGAGGGATTAGTACGTAGATGTCCTTGAGACACTCTTATGCTACACATATCCTGCCAAACTGTTGTGTAAGTATAAAGAAAACTAAAAAAAAAAAAAAAAGCATTAAAAAAACTACTAAGAATGTGGAATTTTAGATTGACGGTATTTGCCCTCCCTGAACACTTTGTATTCTGGCATTTGTTGCTGCTGCTGAAAAGTTTATAGACAATAAGCAGGAAGTAGAAGCTGGAGAAAAGGAATACATACAATGCTGTACAAAAACATGCCAGTAAACCAAAAAAGGCTTGACTTAAATAATAATTATAATAGCCATCGTAATGGAAATTTAGAGGGTTAAACATAGTGATACTCATTGTGACAATAATATTAAATTAGTTAGTTGGAAAGTAGTTGAGGCAATAATCATTAGGCCCTTACTTCTCTGATCAAAACTTAATACAAAATTACCCAAAGAAAAGTAAAGTCATCAATGTTGATATAACAGCATTTGAGGGAGTTGTGTAAGTTAGGAGAGAAGGAGGCATCAGAAAGATTGCTGGGGTTGCCATCTGCTTCCTGCTTGGTTCATAGGACTGAAACTTTTTCCATAAAAGGTCAGATAGTAAATATCATAGACTTTACAACCCAAACTGTCTCTGTCACAACTACTCAACTCTACTGTTGTGGGAAAAAAAGCAACCATAGTGAAGTGTGTATGTATTATCTAAATGTAATTTTTAGAACCTAATACTAGAAATGTGAACATAATTGTTCCTTATGAATAAAGAGTAGGAAGAACTTTTCAGGCTACCTTTAAGAACAAACAAACAAAAGCAACAATGAGAAATAACTTGCTATCACAATCTAACAAACACACACACACATAAATCTTGCGATAAAACTCAAGTTATTACTGTAAATGAAAAAATGAACCCTTCTAAATAAAACACTAGCAAAGTGTTTTACAAGAAAAATACTCTGTGACCAAGTAGGTGATATCTAGCATACAAGAGTGGGAAAAATATCAATACAATGTATCTTTGGTAAGATAATAAACACAGTGCAATTGTCTTGCTAAGTGCTAAAAGGCAGTGTACTTATAGCTAACTATGTAACTCACTTTTAAAAGTTTGAAAAAATAAAGCCAGCTTACTAAACCAGAAAAGAAAAGGTCTTTTTATTTAACATAATAAAGACATCTAACTCAACCCAATATACCTCACAATGACACACTGAATTAAATCCTTTTAATGTCAGGGAAAAAACAGATGGCTCCAGTCATTGACCTTGTCCTTCAAGTTTCAGTTCATTCAATTAGATGAGGACAATAATGTGATATACATTTTGAAAAGAAGAAGAAAAATTATTTTTTAGTTACTATTTATTTAAAATAAAGACAGCTAAAAAGTATTAAATTAATTAAAAGAGATCATTATAAAACAAGCATTTAAAATTCAATAGCGTTCCTATCAATCAGCAAAAGCAAGCTAAAAGTATAATTAAACAGAAACAAACATTTTTAGAAGATGAAAATAAATATAAAGAGCACATACATACACATGCAAAACTAAAAAATGCTATGAGGGACATTAAAAAGTCATCATTAAATCATTATGCATATTTGTTTATTACTCTGGATATTTGAGGCACATCATTAAAAAAGAAATCTCTTCTTCAAATGGATGGATAAGATGTGTAGACAGAAAAGGAGCCATTACTCTGTAAGATAATTTAAAGAGGTTTATTCTGAGTCAAATTTGAGGACCAGGGCCTGGAGCCATGCCAAAAAAACCTTAAGCAAGTTGACTCACAGTGTTAGGGTTACAGCTTGGCTCTATGTATTTTTAGTGAGATAGGAATCACAAGTTATAAATCAGTACATGGAAGGCACACTTTGGTTTGGCCTGAAAAGGTGGGACATCTAAAAGGAGGGGCTTACATGTTACATATAGGTGGAATTAAAGATTCTTTAGTTGACAATTGGCTGAAAATAGGCTCTGTCTGAAAGACTAGGAGTGAGCAAAAAGGAATGCTTAAGATAAAGGGTTATTTAGAAAGTACGGACACATGCCCAGACTCAAGTGGTTTGTTAGGGATATTGAGGACCTCCATGTAGGTCTTGCATAGCTGTAGGCCTGTTAATGAGACACAAAGGACATTTCTAAGAGCAAGGGGGGGGCATGATGAGACCTGGTGATCTTTCTCATGGCTGGCCACTCAGTGGTAAGGATGCCGTTGGCCATCAGGGGATCCAGTCAGCCACCACAGAGGGAGTCTTAAGACTTCGTTTTAGTTCACAGATGATTGATAGATAGATGATAGATGGATAGATAGATGACAAAAAAAGAAAGATTAAATGAAACTCTGTTTCCAGCAAGGGGAAAAATTAAAAATTATTGTACACCAATAAAATATTATAAAGGAAATCAAATCACATTATAAAATAGTAGTATTTCATAGTGTAAAAATAATATAGAAAATAAAATATTTTAATATATGTAATCAGGAAAAAGGTAAAACATTTTCATTGGAAAATGTATTCATAGAAGAATTAAGATTTAGTCAGTAAGTGGTTTTAGAAAAATTGCTGGATTTTTCCCAGCTTTTTAAGATGTAATTGACAAAAATTACATATATTTTAGATGTATAAGATGATATTTTGATATTCATATGCATTGTGAAATTACCACCATGAAATTAACATATCTATTGCCTCACAGTTACTATGTGTGTGCGTGTGAACATGCCTGTACCTGTGAGTGGAGACTTTAGCAAAGTTCAAGTACAAAAGATATGTATTATTATTAATAGTTGCCATACTGTAAATTAGCTCTCCAGAACTTATTCATCTTACAACTGAAAGTCTATACCCTTTGTCCAACTTCTCCCTATTTCCCCTATTGTATCTCTCCCCTCTTCTCCTGGTAACCACATCTCTATTTTTTGTTTCTGTGAATTTGACTTTTTTTTTTTAAGACAGAGTCTCAAGAGGCTGAGAGGTCACTTGAGCTTAGGAATTTGAGAGCAGCCTGAGCAAAAGTGAGACCCCCATCTCTACTGAAAAAATACAAAAATTAGCAAAACATTGGAGTGAGTGCCAATAGTTTCAGCTATGCAGGAGGCTGAGGCAGAAGGATCGCTTGAACCAGAAGTTTGAGGTTGCTGTGGGCTAGGCTGATGCCTGAATCTCAAATGCATAATGCTAAGTGAAAGATGCTCTCCAAAGACTTCATTTACTGAATGCATACTGAATAACTTCATTTACATAACATTCTGGAGGAGCCAAAACTATTGGGACAATAAAAAAACAGATCAGGGCCAGGGGTTGGGAGGAAGGGTTGACTGAAAGTAGAGGATGGGAAACATTTGGGGGTGATGGAATTGTTCTACACCTTGACTGCAGTGGTGGTGGTTGCACAACTGTATTCCGTCGCTAAAACTAGCAGAACTGTATACCAAAGGGATGAATTTTACTGTGTGTAAATTATACTTAATTAAAAGTGAAAAAATATTCATTCCACTTTTATATTACCCTATTCAAGTTTTATGCTTTCTCTTCCATTATCTCCTTAACTTTTTGAACATACTTATAGTAAAATCTCTTTGCACTGTTTTGTGGGTTTTACTTCTTGAGATATATTATCAGCAACAGTCGGTCAAGTCCTATGTTTTCTCCTAATGACTTTACTTAGGGTTCTACCATCAAGCACAGTCAGTGTGAATTTGAACTCTATGAGGGTTAATTTTATGTATCAACTTAACTGAGCTAAGGGATGCCTAGATAGCTAGTAAAACATTATTTCTGAGTGTGTCTTAGAGGGTATTTTTAGAAAAGATTTGCATTTGGAATCAGTAGACTAAGTATAGAAGATCACCAGGATAAGTGAGTATCATCTAATTTATTGCATGCCCAAACTTTTTTAAAAAAGCATGTGAAGGGGAATTCTTTCCATCTCTTTTTGAGCTGGGACATCTATCTTCTCCTGCCCCAGTACATTAGAGATCTTGGTTCTTGGGATTTCAGTCTCTGGGACATATGCCAACACCACCCTCAGGCCCTCCCTCCAGCCCCGCCATGCCTCTCAGGTCTTCAGATGGGGACTGAATTACACCTGTTTCCTGATTCTCCTGCTGCAGACAGCATATGGTAGGAATTATTGGCCTCCATAATTCCAGTTCCCATAATAAGCCTCCCTTCATAGATTCATATATATCCTATTGGTTCTGTTTCTGTGGAGAACCTTGACTAATGCAGACCACATAGTTATTCAAAGCACAGATTGAGGTTGTCTATTCTATCTCTTGACTTTTTCCACACAAGCTATTAGAAAATGTCAGTTTCTTATTGCTTCCAGACTAGGAGACAGTTTTTTCCTATTCCCACTTTCCTGAATACAGCAACCCTTTCTAGCTCAATTTCCATACCCTAGCTTGCATGGATTCAATTCCTATCCATACAAGTATTAAAATTATAAGGGCCCAAGTCCTCACGAGCCATCTATCTCACTACTCTGCCTGATTTCAGTCTTTCCTCTGGCAGCAAAGCTTCCAATTTCTTGGATTTACATTAAAATATGCAGTTAAATTGTTTTATTTTATTTGTTTTCTACCATTTCTCTGATCTTGGATCCAGAAAGAGATTAGGTGACATTTCACATCAGTTAAGGCTGCCGTCTTGACCAAGTCTCATAGCAGTGTTTCCTAACATACAGTTCTAACATCCGTTGGTTTTGTTCAAATACAAAAGTAAGCAGGAATATTGAGTTAATTGTTTGGATAGTTTCAATTAGAAGTATTTGCCTTGGTTTTAGATAGTTTATATTTTAATTACCTCTTATATGACTTCTATTTTCCATCCTTATAGTAAAAACTTTGTGCTTTTATAGTGACTGGTTTTGTTTTAATACATTAGTGTAGGGCATCTCTGAGCTATGAGCAAGATATGTTCTGTAGGCTTGTTCTTAATTTGAATTTGTGTGTAAGTTTAAACAGGTACATTTATCTATTACATGTAATAGCTCTGTTCTTGAGAGTCACACATCAGCCAGATGTTGATAACTCAGGAACTTACAGTAATAGCCTCCTTTGGTAAATGTGAGTTGTATATAAGTCAGATGTTTGTACTTTGGGGACTGCCTGTGATCCATTTCGGTAGATTCATGATCAGATCAATAAACATATAGTACTTGTTTGTAACTCCAGGCTTAGAGTTTAAGAAACCCCAAAAGATAAGTTGAGATGAATGAAGTATTCACATGTAACAAATGTATTCTTATTTGTTTTAGGTAATTCAGGTTTATAAATAAAATTATCCAATTTTAAACAGAAATAATTTAAAACGATGTTTATCTCCTGCTTGTTTTATTGTTGTAAGAAAAATGTACCTGAAATGAATAATGAAGCTGCTAAAAGACAGATGAGTTAATAATGTTGTATAATAGATCGCTGGATTGAGAACATCTAACTGAAAAAGCTGGAAATGAGAAGTTTAAAGTTCAAGGAGGTCTGAAATCTAACAAGCTTAATCAAAGGAAAAGATGTGAAATGTTCACAAAAAGAGTCTGCAAAGCCACACACACAGAAAGATTCTGCTAGTGTTGGAAAAGAATGGCAACTTTTTCCTATTAAGAAAAAATAAAAATAGGTCACATTGTTGACCTTGGCCATCCTCTGGCATAGTCATGTCACAGTCTTAACACAGAGCATAACATAAATGGCCAAAGGCTCTCAACATGTGAGAACGATTTCTGAAAAGGGGGTAGGAAATCAATTCATACTAATTTTAACTCCCTCTTGTTTCTGCAAAGGCTCATCTTGATTTCTTGGTGAACTTTAACACTCTTAGTCTCCCTGACACAGTTCAGTTTTCATGCAGTTCCCCTTAGACTACAAAAGAGATCACTGGACCATAGACAGTGCAACAGATAAACATGACCTGTCTTGTACTAAAAATGAGCATGTCATACTGAGCTGAAAGAAAAGAATTATTCAGGGTAAATATTGTCCAGATGACAGGATCAGATCACAAGCAGAAATACATTAAGGTTTGCCTTTCAAAATGGCATGGCAGCTTTTTATACTCATCATCAAAAACATCATCAGAAGACAGCTCTAACTTTAAAAGTAAATCCCACTCCAAGTTACCACTGTCTAGTGTTACAGAACAGCTCGAGCACACATTATGGAACCAATCATTCAATCAATCAAAAAAGGCACTCATTAAAAACAAAGTTCTGTCCATTTTTTTTTCCCGAGCAATATTGTGAAGATGAGAGAAGTGTAAGACTATCTTACATTTCAATAATACTTTGTTATTTACAAAATACTTTGATAACTATTAGCATGGGAAAATCACAGCATATAATATGTTCCTTTCACATTCCAACTGTAAATAGTCACACACACAATTAAAAAGGAGAGAAAGCAAACCACATATGAAGTCTATGAAGAGTTGGGAAAGGAATTTTTATGAATGACCATGGATATCCGATGAACAGGGAAAGTATACATCTTTGAATATCAAAATCCATTCCCTGAAATAGAATGGCAAGGATGGGTTCAAAAAGACTGATCTACCCCCTAGTCTTTGCCTTCAATGTGAGTGTGCAGACCCTATATTCACAGTACAGCAGGCACACTTGAACTATAAGAGGCAAACCTTCGGAATTTGCCAGATTTCACCAGTCTCCTTCCCTGCCCTTCATGCCTCTATGCATCTATATAGGGCCTAATTTAGGCAATAATGTTTTTAATCTTCAGTACAGTTTTAAACCTTGATTATGGTGGTAGTTATATGACTGTCATTTGGCATTGACAAAATTTACAGAGCTACACCCCCAAAAAAGTAAATTTCACTCTATGTAAATTATAGCTCAGAAAACAAAAAGCTAAAATATATACCATATAATAGATAAGAAGTAGTGAGAGGTGTAGATACAGCTGTGAAGAATACGGATCTAGTTACCAAGGGAAAAGCATTACAAGCTAAAATGTTGGAGCTCAGGGATAGCGGTGCACATCTAGTGTCCCAGCTAGTGGGGAAGCTGAAGTGGGAGCAGTTCAAGGCTGTGGAGAACTATGATCATGCCACTGCACTCCAGCCTGGGTGACAGAAACCTTTTCTCTAAAAAAAAAAAAAAAAAAAAAAAATAAATCATTGGGCCAGATAAATTCTGGTGGGCTGAGAAATTCTATGGGAAATAGACTTTATTCACCCTATGGCATTTACAAAACTAGGGTCCAAAGAATTTCATAGGCATATAAAAATAACATGTTCTGGTCAGGTGCAATGGCTCATGCCTATAATCCTAGCACTCTAAGAAGCCCATGGAAAGATTGCTTGGAATGAGGAGTTCGTGACCACCCTGAGCAAGAGTGGTCATCTCTTCTAAAAATAGAAAAATTAGCTGGAGACAGTGCTGCATACCTGTAGTCCCAGCTACTCTAGAGACTGAAGCAGGAAGATTGCTTGAGTCCAGGAGTTTGAGCTTACAGTGAGCTGTGATCACCTATAGTCCCAGCCTAGTGGAGACGCTGAAGTGGGAGCAGTTCAAGGCTGTGGAGAACTATGATCATGCCACTACACTCTAGCCTGGATGACCATGTGAGATGCTGTCCCAAATAATATAACATTAACAACAACAACAATAATACTAATAATAAATATGTGTTCATTTCAAAGTAAGTTTAACAAAAACTAATTTGAAAACAATTTTTTTTTGAGGGGGACAGAGTCACTTTGTCACCCTAGATAGAGTGTCATGGTGTCATAGCTCACAGCAACCTCAAACTCTTGGGCTCAAGCGATTCTCTTTCTTCAGCTTCCCAAGTAGATGGGACTACAGGTGCCCACCATAACACCTGGCTATTTTTAGAGACAGAGTCTCACTCCAACTCAGGCTGGTCTCGAACCCATGAGCTCAGGCAATCCACCAGCCTCGGCCTGCCAGAGTGCTAGGATTATAGAAGTGAGCCACAGCACCCAGCCCTGATTTAAAAATAATTAACAGATTTCTTTGCTCCAGACTTCTTTGAGTACTTGATAATGCAATTATAAGAGGGGCAAGTAGCATATTACATTTCCCGAAATTATTTGATCATTGAACACTTATCTCCTAACGTTTACAAAATTCTCTGGCAAACAAATGACAATCAGAGGCTTAATATGACCCTCCAGGATAAAGACCTTAAAATTAAATTAGGAGAAAATCCATGCTAAATAATTAGGTGCTAGATGACAACATAGATTAGGATAGAGTCATAAATAATGACTTTCAAACCACAGACAGATCTAGGTGAAAATTTTCTAAGAACTAAAATACACAGTACTGGGAATTCAAGATGCAAACACACACTTATCTAGATATCTCAGAGGTCAAGGATAGATAAACATAAAAAATACATAAATATATGTTAAATAAAAATATGCATTTATGTTATATAAATATAATATATATTATATAATATTATAAAAATATTATATAAATTATAAAATTATAATATTATATAAATATAATATAATTATGTTATATAATATAAACTACTGAAACATAAGAGAAAAGCACAATTCCCTGAAAACTTAGAATAAAAACATATCACTGAACTTACTTCCATATAGATCATAAGAAAATTATGTGGCCAGGTCCAGTGGCTCAGAATTGTAATCCCAGCACTTTGGGAGGCCAAGGTAGGAGCATCACTTGAGCACAGGAATTCAAGGGACAGTGAACTATAATCATGCCACTGCACTCCAGCCTGAGTACTAGAGCAAGAACTTGCCTCAAAAAAAGGAAAGAAAGAAAGAAAATCATGTGAAACATTTATTTAGTACACCAAAAAGACCTAAAAAGATGAGTTCTGTAAAGAGATGAGTTTTATAAAGTTCTATAAGAAGGAATCATAAGACTCAACATTCTGAGGTGAAATTGAACAAGAAAATAAAATTTCCTTAAAAAATATGCACAGAAACAATTCTAGAAAATAACCACTAAATAAAAATTAATCATTACAGCTGAAGAAAACAAAATTGACCTTAGAGAAAACTAAATCAGTAACAAGAAGAAAAACTCAAATGGCTCACTCAGAATTAGAGAAACAGATAAGGAAAATGAATTCCAAACATATTGACATTGCTTCCAAAATTCATCGTGATCTGGCCCCTATCTAACTCTTCTGACTCATTTTAGCACCACCTCAACCCCTCCACTTACACATTCTACATTTTAGCCTTAAATTAGTACTAACAGCTCCCTGAACATGATGCTACTCTTTCATTGCTCTAGTACAAGAGTATCAGTTACAGAGTGAAAGCACAAATTCAAATTTCAGTTCTTCTAACTGATAACCTTATGATCGTGAACAAATGACTTAACCTTTCAATGCTCCAGATACTTCATCTGTAAAATGAGGATCATACCACAAACCTTTTCCTCAGCTTTTAATGAGTTTTCCAGATATCTAAATTATACTCTTTCTTCAAATTTCAAATTAGGGTTTATGGTTATTGAATCATTCCCTATCTCCTAGTCTAGATTAGACATCTTAAAAATGTCTGAATTTTTTTTTTTTTTTGAGACTCTGTTACCTTGATAGAGTGTTGTGGAATTATAGCTCACAGCAACCCCAAACTCTTGGGCTCAAGTGATCCTCTTGCCTCAGGCTCCCAAGCAACTGAGACTACAGGTGCCTGCCACAACACCTGGCTATTTTTAGAGATAGGGTCTCACTCTTGCTTAGGCTGGTCTTGAACTCATGAGCTCAGGCAATCCAACCGCCTCAGCCTTCCAGAGCACTAGGATTACAGGCGTGTGCCACCGTGCACCAAACAGATTGAAATGAAATCTGTGCCTGGTCCATGTCTGATTTTTAAAGACAAGGTCTAATGTCTTTACTATTTTATTTTCTATCATCTAGAGGAGTGGTACATTTTTAAAAAATTGAGGCCAGACACAGTAGTAGTTCATGCTATAATCTTAGCACTCTAGGAGACTCAGCTGCTGGATTCCTTGAGCTCAGGAGTTCAAGACCAGCCTTAGGAAGAGCCAGACCCCCATTTCTACTAAAAATAGAAAAACTAGCCTAGCATCCTCCAGGCAACTATAGTCCCAGATACTTGGAGGCTGAGGCAAGAGGATCACTGTGAGCTATGACGAGCCACAGCCCTCTACCCTGGGTGACAAAGTAAGACTCTTGTCTCAAAAAAAAATTAAAAAGCATATATTAAAAGTACAAATATATGAATAGACAAGTAGATAACGACAAATAGCTGTATGATCCTAAATTCAGGGTAAAAAATGAAGGAATTAGTCTAGTTTAGGATGGTAATAATTACAAGCTAATTAGAAATTTATAAAGAGAAGATATGTATCACCCTGTAAAATCCATTTCTTCGATTAGAAATGAGGCTGGGTGCAGTGGCTCATGCCTATAAATTCTAGCACTTCGAGAGGCTGAGGCAGAAGGACCAATTAAGGTCAGGAGTTTGAGATCAACCTGAGCAGGAGTGAGACTCTGTCTCTTCAAAAAAAAGAGTTAGCCAGGTGTGCCTGTAGTCCCAGTGCTAGTTGGGAAGCTAAGCCAGGAGAATCGCTTGAGCCCAGGAGTTTGAGGTTGCAGTGAGCTATGATCATGCCATTGCACTCTATCCTGGGCAACAAAGTGAGACCATGTCTTCCAAAAAAAAAAAAGAAGAAAGAAAAAAAAATCAGAAACTAATGGTTTTAGTGTTATCTCAGTGATTACTTGTTCACATAAAAATTGTTCCAGATGGCTCCGTGCCTGTAGCTCAGCAGCTAGGGCACCAGCCACATACACTAAGGCTGGCAAGTTCGAACCCAGCCCAGGCCTGCCAAACAACAATGACAACCACAACCAAGAAATAGCCAGGCGTTGTGGTGGGTGCCTGTAGACCCAGCTACTTGGGAGGCTGAGACAAGAGAATCACATAAGCCCAAGAGTTGGAGGTTGCTGTGAGCTGTGGTGCCACCACACTCTACCAGGCAACACAGTGAAACTGTCTCAAAAACTAGAAAGAAAGAAAGAAAATTGTCCCAGAAATCTGCTATGTTCTATTTCAACTCTACATTTTGGGAGGCTCTGATTTTTAGCAGATACAGTTTCCTGGAGACAGGAACATTGAAGAATGGGTTTCATTTGAATAGTAAGAAAGAAGGACATCCAAATTAGGGAACGTGTCCTAAGGCATGAACCTTTTGGTTGCTTTGCAGTGAAAGGGAAATGAATTGGTAAAGTTAAACACAAGAAATAACAGAAATCCCAGAAGCTGCTAACAAAATTCCATTTTGTTTCTTTATGATCTCTACATATTGACTACCAGGAGAGTGGTAGTTAATTTCATGTTCTCTACACCCAGGCTACCTGCATACTGATTTCATTTTTGATACCAATATCCTCGGGCAAAGTTTTTAAACTCTTAGTACGTAAGATTCCTTTCTATGAAATAAGGATAATAAAAGTGCTGACCCTATAAAGTGGTTCTAATTGTTAAATAATTTAATACATGCTAATGCCTTTGAACAGCCACTGGTATGTTTTACTGTCTAGCAAATATTATTACTTAATTTAAGGACACCAGACATTTCCCATGAAGGTTCGATACACCCATGTCTTTCACCATTTAGTAAAATTAAACTCAATCTTTCCTACGTCAGAATTACAGTAACTCAGTGCCACTTTAAGAAGGTTTCAGCACCACAACACAAACTTCTTTAGGGCAGCATAGTGCTTAATATTATAAAAGTCCAAAGAAGACTCTAATTCTTCTGAGTACATTCCATTCCTTCTCGCTTGTGGCATTCAAAAATCTCAGGTACGGTCTAAACTAGACCTGAATTATATTGTGCTAAACTATGGGTAGCTCCTAAAAGCAATATATCTCTAGAAAAATTGCCATGTCCTTACTCAACCTAAAAAAAATAAAATAAAATGTATCCAAGACTGTTTAAAAATTCTACAAACTTCTTTCCAAATCACACTGTACATGAACCATAGGCTTTGTTTGTTGCTTTAAACTAGATTCACTCAAAGGAGTAACTGAAATATTAATCTGATCTGTGATTTGGAAAATGTTTCCCAATAAAAATATTAAAAAGCCTGACTGCTTCTCAGCTCTCAGACGAATTAAGATTTTACTCTGACATGAATTGAACCTCTCTCTGGGGATGCTTCTCTTTAGGGGGCTGAGATCACAGAGTTCATCCTTCTGGCACTAGCAGCTCTTTGATTTTTGTCAGGGAGGCCTGCCACCAGAGCTCAGTGCATAGCAATGTCAGGGCATGTCTCCCATGCTCCCTAATGAAAAGCTAGCCTGGAGATGGGGGCAGGTTGGAGGGTAAATTTCAAAGAGGGGAAAGGTCAGTTCTTGGTCAAAGTATGAAGGGCTTATGAAAGAAAGAAAACTTCGAAAATAAAGCATTAACATAAATTACTGAAAACAGCCTTTCAAGTCTCATAGAAAGAGATGAAGCAACGACCACGATAAAGGCTCCCCTTTTTAAAAGCTGTATCCATCTTTGTCCTCTTCTTATTACTTCAGAAAATTATCAGAAATGTCGATAGATGATTCCATTTGAGTTTCTTAAAGAAAACTTTACGGTCGTTGAAATTTAAAAAGATCCCACATCTTTAAATCAGAAAGGCGATAAGGTCATGGTTAGCTTTCTGGGAAGAAAATAAAATCTGCAAGTTTGCCAGGAGAATAGCCTTTACTAATTGAGGGAGAAATGGGTAAATTGACATAACATCATAGCATAAACTGTATCACTTTAAAGACATGGGAATATCAGCCAATGTCAATAATGTGGGAAATGTAATAATCTATAAGTAAACCAGATAATTATTTTTCAAAGTGAAAGGTTTTTGGAAGGCTGGAACATCTGCTATCTACACAGTTCAGAAGAATAAAATAACTGCCCAGTCTTCATTTTCCTTTACTGACCAACTGAAATGAAAGACAGAAGGTTGAAAATACTCAGATCCAGAAACAAAAACTTGGCTACGCATAAAGAATATGACAAACACTTCAGGTCTTTGTAGGCAAGAAGTTAATAATAGTGGTTCTCAAATGTTTTGGTCTCAGGGCCGCTTTGCACTCATAAAAATTGTTGAAGCCTCCAGACATTTGTTTATAAGGATCTTACGTTTCAATATTTGCTGTTTCAGACATTAAACCTGAAAAATACATATTCATTTATTAACCATTTAAAAACAATAATAAGCTCCTTATTTGTTAGCATAAATAACATGTATTTTTTGCAAAAATCTCTATACTTTCTCCCACCCCAAGAAAAGTTAGTGAGAAAAATGACATTATCTTATACTTTTTCAAGTCTCTTTTGCTATCTGGCTTATAAATATATTCTATTCTGTATTCTACCTGTTTCTGTGTTCAATTAGTTGTAATATCTTACTTTTGATTAAAAATATCAAGAAAAATCAGGGGCGGCACCTGTGGCTCAAAGGAGTAGGGCACTGGCCCCATATGCCGGAGGTGGTGGGTTCAAACCCAGCCCTGGCCAAAAACTGCAAAAAAAAAAAAAAAGAAAAATCAGATTTCACACAGAAATGTAGTAGGAATGGGAACAGGTATTTTAATAGCCTTTTCAAACAAATTTGAGTATTCTTTTTTAATATTACACTGATACATGACAAATGGTAGTTTCTGAAAGGTTAGTTGTAATGTAGAATCTGAGACCATATCAGCAGATTTTCCACACTCTGTTACATTGAAACCCATTGGTGAATACTGGTTTTTGAATAGATCTTTCACCGTCTGATTTGTAACACCATACATTGGTCATTTGAAAAATAATGGTTCACTGAGTTATGCAGACTTTTTATTACAAAATATATTTTAAAAATCACATTGATTATATTATCACAAATCTTAACAGAAAATTCTTTGACTTGTAAGAAGCTGTCAAGTTCATAGTAGTGGATATAAATTTTCCAGAAACTTAATGTTTGTTTGCAAGCTTAAATTTTATCTTTGGGAACTAACACTGTGACTTGTTTTCCTTGAAGTGATAGTTTCATTTTGATCATTATCAAAAAAATATTACCAAATACCCTACAGGATCATAGTTTGTCAGTTGTTCTTCCAAATAAAAATTATGTGCCATGAAAAAAAGTATTTTTGAATAAGGACTTTTGCTTGAGACTACTGTGTCGCAGCAGCAGCAAAAGGGCTTTATGAATATTTCCTATCTTGTCACAGAGAATATTAAAAAACCTGTACTCAAGGATCAAGATTTAATCACAATAAAAAATGTTACTTTTCAGCAAGAATACTGTATGTGAAATTGGCTTTTCTTTTCTTTTTTTTTTTTTTTCCTTTTAACTGTGAGTTCGGTTTGGTACTACTACCTGGATTCATGCTAAGGTGCCAGCACTTAACCACCACTGCTTTTGCACTGTCGGTGCAAACCGCAACCCAAAGAAACAATCAAAGTTCTCTCTTCTGTACCCAAGAGTTTTTCATCCAGATATTCAACCAATCACAGATAAAACATATTTGGAAAAAAATGATTGAAAATAATATAATGTGGCTTGGCTCCTGTGGCTCAACAGGCTAAGGCGCCGGCCACGTACACCTGAGCTGGCGGGTTTGAATCCAGCCTGGGCCCGCCAAACAACAATGACGGCTGCATCCAAAAAATGGCCAGGCGTTGTGGCGGGCGCCTGTAGTCCCAGCTACTTGGGAGGCAGAGGCAAGAGACTCGCTTGAGCCCAGTAATTAGAGGTTGCTGTGAGCTGTGATGCCACAGCACTCTATCCAGGGTGACAGCTTGAGGCTCTGTCTCAAAAAAAAAAAAAAAGAAAATAATATAATGCAAATAAAAATACAATTTAACAGCTATTTACATAGCATTTAAATTGTGTTAGGTATTACAATATAAGTAATCTTGAGATGATTTTAAATATACAGGAGGATGCACATAGGTTATATGCCATTTTATTTAAGGAATTTAAGCATCCACAGATTTTGGTATCTGGGCATGGAGGAGGTATCCTGGAATCAATCCCCTGAAGATACCAATGGGCAACTATAAGGTCTTAGTGTGATTATGAAAATACTTTTGACTTCAGTCTCTTGAATGGGTCCGGCAGACACCTAGGGCTCCATGGCCATGCTTTGAAAGCTGATAAATAGAAGAAAGTTAGCTAAAGCCCAAGGGACAAACAAATCTGTAAGCGTCTATGTTAACGAGCAGGGCCAATTTCCGATCAGAGCAAAAGTACCTGCCTTTCTACTGTTTACACTAATAAATTGGAAAGGGAATCTTTCGAATTGTAAGTATTGGTCCCATCTTGAAAAAATCAAACATGTGCAGCCAACATTTTTAAACTTTTGTCTTGGATAGAAACAAAGAGAATTGATTACATTTGGATACTATTGTAGCCACAAGGCCTAGGAAGAATTTCACTTCAAATTAAGAGTGGGTCTCTAAACTGTAGAAAGAATGCCTACAAAAAAGAGATTCTAAGCAATACACAGAATGGATAGTGAGCTAGTAATATGAAAAAATGGCTAATGTGTTGCTTATATCAACAAGGAAAGAAAGATTAATCTATATTTAAGGAAAAACAAAAACTATGCAAGAAATTCTGATCCAAATAAGAAGTAAGCTAAGTATGGCATGATTTTGAGCAATCAATGGAGAGAAAGAAAAGATAATCCATTTCGTTTGATGTCAAAAACCTCCTTTAAGTTACTCAGAGGTTTTGCCACTGAATTTGTAGAAAGAAAATATTTATACAGTTATAATGATATGAACACCATTTACTCATTTCTCATATACCTATATAAAAATATGTGCAAGATACAAAAAATATAGACAAGATACAGATTTCAGTATTACTGTAGAAAAGCATGAGCATTATCAATACTGGAGATGGAGGGCAGAAGAGATGGGGAGGCAATGGCAGAAAGCCTAAGCTTATCCTCAGTAATACAGAAGACATGCAATTGAAAGTGAATGGAATAAGAAATACAAGAAAACCCAATTCATAATTGCTAATTCATGGAAGAAGCCCAAGTGTCCTCTGACCCATGAATGGATTAATAAATTGTGGTACATGTACACCGTGAAATATTATGCAGCCTTAAAGAAAGATGGAGACTTTACCTCTTTCATGTTTACATGGATGGAGCTGGAACATATTCTTCTTAGCAAAGTATCTCAAGAATGGAAGAAAAAGTATCCAATGTACTCACCCCTACTATGAAGCAAATTTATAGCTTTCATATAAAGGCTATAACCCAACTATAGCACAAGAATATGGGGAAAGGAGTAAGGGAGGGGAGGGGAGGGAGGAGGTTTGGGTGGAGGAACAGTAATTGGTGGGGCCACACCTACGGTGCATCTTAGAAGGGTATAGGCGAAACTTACTATATGCAGAATACAAATGTCTTCATACAATAACTAAGAAAATGCCATGAAGGCTATGTTAATCAGATTGATGAAAATAGTTCAGATTGTATATGAAACCAGCACATTATATCCCTTGATTGCACTAATGTTCGCAGCTATGATTTAATAAAAAAAAAAAGAAGAAGAAGAAGAACCGAAGGAAGGAAAAACAAAACAAAACAAAACAAAAAAATAGTATTAAAATGAAGTATTGGCCAGGCGTGGTGGCTCACGTCTGTAATCCCAGCGCTGTGGGAGGCCAAGTCGAGTAGATTTCCAGTGCTCACAGAGTTCGAGACCAGCATAAGCATGAGTGAGCCAGAGTAAAAAAAGACCCCGTCTCTACCACCAGGAAAGAACACCACCGGGCTTTGTGGCGGGGGCCTATAATCCCAGCTACTTGGGAGACAACCGGCCCGCAAATCGCTACAAGGAAGGACAATGGAAAAAAAAAAAAAAAAAAACAAGGAAACTAAGAAAAGTAAAAGCCAGCTGAAATTAAAAGCAAAAAAAATAAATAAAATGAAGTATTGTTCAGTTACAAATTTGGGGAAAGATTTAAAACACTAATTAGGAAAGGCAGGGGTGGTAAGTATTGTGAATGAGCTAAATAACTTTTTATAGCTCTGAGTCAATAAATAATCCTTAAATGTGATAAATCAAGAAATCAGGATATAAGTAATATTATTTAGATAGCCTTCTGATTCAAAATATTTGATAACTACTATGGCACAGACACATATTAATCAGTACAGAAGTCTATACATATTCAGAATATCTGCTGACTGAGACACACTCCCTATATGCCACCTCTGTCTTTAAAACAAATTAGGGAAATAACAACTAAAAGAAATAAAGATAGGAACAGGCCAAAAGGTGAGCCGGTTTGAGGTAGGGAGCTGTTGCTTGTTATTAAAAGCCCTTCTGTACTTTTTTAATTTGTACTATGTGCATGTGTTACAGCACAAGAAATAATATTAAAATATGAATAACATGTTTTCATCAGCAATTAGCTCCATTTAAAAACTGTTCTGCCATTCTCTTTATAGTCTATGAGCAATTGATATTCAATAGAAACAATTTCAGTAAAAGATTATGGTAAACATTTCTTGGTTTAGTAGCAGTTGTTTTTTAAATTTCTAATGTATCTGCACATATATTCTCAAGAATATATAAAAGAATTGCTTCAAGTCTCAATTTAGGAGATAATTCACAATTTAATTTCTTTCCTGTGATGATAGGGAAGCAATGGAAAATAACATAAAATGTGCAGGTCATCTCCAGGGCACATTTCTTTAAGTTATCAATGCTTTTGAACAGTAGGAGATTCTCCTACCAAAATTAAAGATTATATTGGGAATTTTATTTTATTTTAATGAATGGGCCCCAATGAACCATAACTTACATCTATATGGCACAGTTAACTGTCTTTTCTGTTCTTCAGATCACCACAGAGAACAGGAGGACTACGATAATTACAAAATGTATTTTGAGGACATTGCTTCATTTGAATTTATGAGTAGTACAATTAGTCATAGATACTGTGGGCTGCAAGAAATGAGTCTGTGAAAAATAGTCTTCCAAATAACATAGATGCCTGTGTTAAGAATTGCTTGGATGATGAGGCCAGACCTGGTGGCTCA
Source organism: Perodicticus potto (assembly GCA_963574655.1). Classification (NCBI taxonomy): domain Eukaryota; kingdom Metazoa; phylum Chordata; class Mammalia; order Primates; family Lorisidae; genus Perodicticus; species Perodicticus potto. The sequence goes on from CAUYRH010148967.1 coordinate 58,304, forward strand.
CTCCTGGGTTCCTAGCACTCAGGGAGGTTGATGCAGGTGGATTGTCTAAGCTCAAGAGTTCAGAGATCAGCCTAAGCAAGAGTGAGACCCTGTCTCTGCTAAAAATAGAAAACCTAGCTGAGCATTGTGGCAGGCACCTGTAGTCCCAACTATCTGGAAAGCTGAGCCCAAGACTTTGAGGTTGCTGTGAGCTATCTGATGCCACAGCACTCTACATAGGATGAGACTCTGTCTCAAAAAAAAAGAAAATTGTTTGGATTAATTCACTCTGAAGATATATAAAGTCAATAAAGATAATCTTCTGTACTATAAGATTTAAATGCAGTACTTACTTGTAATTTTCATATATCTCAAAACCTAGAATTTTGTGGAATTGTGTATACATGTGCAAATATAAGAAACATTTTATATCTGTTGGATAACTGTTATATTGCAAAGTATAAAAGTGCAGGAGATACACAAAATCCCAGAATTCTGGGATTCATTGGGAAGAGAGCCTGATTCCAAACAGTGTTGAAGGTACAGCCCATTTACCTGAATACCTCTATCTTAAATCATCTTCCTCGCTGTGTAATATAAGAATATTTTTGTGCAGTATATTGAATCTCCAGGCCATATGGTGATCTTCTTTTGTCTGTTCTAAACATTCAAGTTGTAGTTCCTTCTTTATGTTTCTTATTAAATTTTTATAGATTCCATAGACTATAAATGTATATAATATTTATGCATAGTTTGTTCATACAAAGCAGAAAAAGAGTGAAACTTTTACATGTAGGCACATAATGTAACTCTATTAGAAGTGGAGAAAAGTCTTACTAAAGTGAGCAATATTGAATTGTTCAAATCAAATAGCTTTGTGTTTGTAGACATACATCTGTGACAGGCTAAGCAAAGACAGAAAGTTAATAATTCAAAGCTTTGATTATCTTTAATCAAATGAGTGAACATCAGAAGGTATAAAATTTGTATAAATATATAACAACTTTGAAAGGATATTTCTGAAGCTCATATATGATTTTAAGTACTGATTAAGTCTTGGGTTATATATGAAAACCATGAGCTATAGGAAATATATTTAGGAAGATACCAAAATTAACTGTTAGAATTAATATAAGTATTAATTAAAGCAATCAGCAATTACATAAATCATACATACTAAAACATTTCATCCAGAAGTATAAAGTATTCAAAGTAGAGTTCTTAAGAGTGTTATGGCACAGTAAATAAATGGGTTCTAAAAACCATTTTAAACCACATTATTTCTACCTAAGAAAGCCAGTGTAATGCACTAGCTTTTTCCCTGTGAATTCAATTATTTATTCATCATTCATCCATAAATATTTATTGGGCTCCCACTTTTGCACTACTGTAGAGAAAGAAGAGACATAAAACATAGGGCCGTAATACTGTGTGATAAGTGCCCCTGGTTATTCACCAAATTAGGCTGCTCACAGGAACAACTAAGGTTAATTACAAAAAATTTCCTCAGTAATTCTACTTCTAAAGTAAATTTTCTATGTTCAAAAAAAAGTTGCCTAACTTAGGCTTTATTGTACTATCAAAGAATTGCTAAGTGGAAAACTGAAGAATTATTATATTTACATTAAGGAAAATTAGGTGAGGTGCCTATCTTCTTAACTTTATATTCATTTAATGGACACACATTCTTCACCTTTCCCTTCAATAACAGAAATTCTTGAAAGGCATTATAACAGGATCATTTAATAAGAGAAAAGACCATCACAGAGAAAATGACTAAATCATTCTCAGTTTAGAATTTCACTATCTATCTATCAATTTATTTATTTATTCATTTATTTATTTATTTTTGCCTCAGGCTTTGGGGGACATTAAGTCCACGTTATAAATCCTGGTCACTGCTTTTTCTAAAGAGCAAAAATGAGAGTTTATTAGCATCTCAGTGGTTGCCTCAATAATGACAAAACAGTTGCTCATTACTGCTCATTAGTTTCGTATTAGATTCATCTGCAATAGCAATACATCTTCTATTCGTACTGATTGCAAAACAACAGATATGATTTGACACCTGCTGTACAACAGAATTCATTAGATAGTAATAATACAAATAGAAATTCAGAAGCTGGACGTCTATTTGCTTCTACGATGACTCCGTGTAGGAAAATGTCTCTAAAATCATCCAGGCTGGAATAAGATAAATATGCATAGCAGATGATCAGGTTTTCAAATACTGAATTCTCTGTTTTTCTATCTACAACAATGTTCTATATACATAATGTAATATTTTAATGAGTGGCATAATTTCCAAAATAATGATTTCCACTTCCTACTATACAGATGAAACAAAATATTGAATTAAAGAAGCATGCTGAATAGAAGCCCAAGATAATTTTAAAACTGCAAAATAAATTAAATTATTTTTCATACATTTCATATGTTTTCATACATCTATACATTTATCCATGGGGAAGAATCAGGATTCAAAGTGTTTCTGATCATTCTTTTTGATACTCAATTATGTTTGTTTACTTGAACTTCTTGTGGCTATTGTCACATGTCATTGGATATAATAAAAGAAGAAACTTTCAACTATTATTCTTTTGTATAGATTCACACCATCTAAATCAACCAACAGCATACCGATTCAAAATAAAGTGACTGGTTCTGTTTTATTCTGAAATATTTTAGAAGGAAAATCTAATGTGCTTTATTTCAGGTAAGAGAGTCAATTCTTAGCTTCTTGTTATATTTTCATAGACAATAAAGAACAACTACATTAATCAGTTCCTAAAAATACAGTATATGAGTATAAGAGACATTACTTTGTTCTATTCCACAAGCATTTTGTAGCTATCTGTGATGTTCCAGGAGTTATAGAGCCTTTTGTGACTAGAATCTAACAACACCTACCCAAGCCATCAGATTACAGGCTCCAAAGAATCTCAACAATGGTTAAATTCCTACCACATTGCACAAGTCTAGCAACTCCATAAATATTTGCTAAATGAATCAATGAATGAGTGCTATGAGAAATGCAATAGAGGACAACAACACCTGCCCCTTAGTTGTTGGAGAAGTAAGTCTCTAGACATTTAATATAAAAATAAAATCCAGAGCTGATGACATATGCGAGTGAATAGTGGAGACATTTACTTTAAGAATGAAGAAAAATGAGAGCTTGACATAGGCTGAAATTGCAGGGGAATTTTTTTGTCGAATGCTTATATGTTCATCCAAACTCTGGAGGATGAGCTGGATTTGGATAGGTAGAAGCCAGGGAGCAAATATTTTAGACCAAGGGAAGAAAACTGACGCAAGTTTAGAGGTAGAAATGGGGCTGGGAATGGTGGCTCATGCCCATAATCCTAGCACTCTGGGAGGCTGAGATGGGTAGATTGCCCAAGTTCAAGACCAGCTTAAGCAAGCACGAGACCCCCATCTCTAAAAAATAGCCCAGGGTTGTGGCAGCTGCCACAGCTACTTGGGAAGCTGAGACAATAGAATCGCTTGAGTGCAAGAGTTTAAAGTCGCTGTGAGCTATCACACCAGAGCACTCTACTGAGGGTGACAAAGAGAGACTCTGTCTCAAAAAAAATAAATAAATAAAATGAGCATAGGAAATTTTGATGGTATCCTCAATAGGTATTTTTCAATACATTTAAAGTTTGTAAATAAGGTATTGTCACAGATGTACTGCCTATTTTCAGACATTAGAATAATGCTGTTCCAACTCTAAAAGCATGCTTCTTGTCATATTCAGAAAGGAATCTGCTAACATCACAAAATACACTGTTTCCATGCAGATTTGTAAAATGAAAGCCAAGTCAGAGTAATGATGCTTTCTGTCTAACGAGTAAACTCATGCCACTTAAATACAATGGTGTTAGAGATTAAGTAAATTAGATGGTAGAAAATGAGTTAGTCACAGTATTAGTATGTACGTTACAATTTAGGTAAATGAGCTCAAATTCCAATGGGTGTATTCTCCAAAAATAAAATTTCCATCCTTACAATTCCCCATAACAAATATATACATAAAATAAGCTTTACAATAATCAAAGCCCTGAGTAAATGTTCCATTCTATAAAAGATAATATAATTGTTTTGCAATATAAAGCAGATCACAAGAGAGCTTCCTGCTTTTCTCAGAAAGAAAAGAAAAATCCAACCAGAAATTCAATTTTACAATGACAATCCGGGCTTTGTACAAATATTATACAAATTATATAACTTGAATGCTTATTATCATATATTATTATTACATATTTGTTGGGTCTCTGTAGCGAGTTATTTAAAATCATATTTTGACCATTTTTTCTTATTTTTAAAACACTTCTAGCCTGAGCAAAAGGAAGACCCCCATCTTTACAAAAAGAAATGGAAATATTAACTGGGCGCATGTACTTGGGAGACTGAGGCAAGAGAATCGCATGAGCCCAGAAGTTTGGGAGTGCAGTGAGATATGATGGAACCAGTGCAATCTAGCCCAGGCGACAGAATGAAACCCTGTCTCAAACAAAACAAACAAAAAAAAAACCACCTGGCCTTCACACCATTAGGGTAATTCTTTTTCTTTTTTTAAAATCATGTATAGTCATCAAAATCCACTCCTGGTCTTTAAAACATCAGTTGATATCTAATATAGTGTCCAGATTTATCACATACAAACATAAGATGCACGGTTAAATTTGAATTTCAGATAAACAACAAATAAGTAGCATAAGTATGTTCCATGCACTATTTGGGACATAGTTATACTATAAAATTATTGTTTATCTGAAATTCAAATTTACTGCATGTCCTACATTTTTTTCTAGTCTAAAACAGAGCATCATAGTCTCAGAATCAATTGTTTTAGCAACCTTATTTTCATCTCATGAAATACCATGGTGTCTTGTGGCCTATGATTTCAGCTATAATTCTAATCTAGACTGAATCAAGGGGATTGGAATTTATATATTTTTATTGCACGAAATTGTTACATAGTAAATTGTTTGATTTAACTGGCTAAATCTTGTCACTGAGGGCTTCTTGAAGTTTGGATTCTTAGTACTATCTATACTTACACTATTTAGAACAGATGCATAGCCTTCCCAATTCCAGCCTACCATTTTGCACACATGTGAAAAGGCATTCTCTCTTTCTACTGCTTCAAAGATTAATAGCTTTTAACACTTACTCAGGATCCCATGTTTAAGAAACAGTCAACGCTCCTCTTTTCTTCTTGCTCATTCTTAATCTCTCTCTTTTTTTGTCTCTTTCTCTCTTTCTCTTTCACACACACACACACACACACACACACACATTTCTTGACTCACCACACACCTCTGGGTTTACAATAAGCTTGTTAAAATTCCAACCAAGTTAGTTCTTAAAGCCACAGAAGTATGAAGTCACTGTACATGAAGTATGAAGATGTGATATGATTTATATGTCCTGGGTGATATTTAAATATTTATTACTGAGTGTTTCAATGGAATAACACGTAATTTTATATTTTTTCAGAATGTGTACATGAAGCCCTGCCCAAAGACATTTTATCAGAATGGCTATTTACTATTTTCTAATCTGTTATTGTAATTGGCTTAGCCTATGAAACAAATCTAGGCATTATTATGAAATAGTGAGTGACTTTTAAAATAAAAAAGTTTGATCCTGAGCTTAGAAATATATCCTTGGAAAGTCAAGTGTCATTTGTTTTGAATTTTGTCCATAAAAGGGAATAACCAATTGTTAAAATAATCCTCAATAATGGTTAATATTCTTTAATTATTTCTTTTGCCAAAGAAAGGTAATACTCTGGCAGGATGCAGTGGCTCAAGCTTATATCTCATCACTTTGGGAGGCTGGGGTGGGAGGACTACTTGAGGCCAGGAATTTGAGACCAGTCTAAGCAAAATAAGGAGACCCTGTCTCTACAAAAATAAAAGTAAATAGACAACTGAAAGGTAAAAGTAATACTCAAAGAACAGAGATATCTTTAACTCTTTTATATATTTAGTTATACTAGGTTAAATTTTAAAAGAACACATAAATAAAATTTTCTCTCCCCATATATTTTATCTGAGTTCCTTCAATAAATCAGGCAAATAGGACAAACATATTATTTTATAAAATATCAAAAATTTGGTAACATATACTAGTTCTTTAAGTGTAATAAGTAATTGTTTTATAACTGTATTATATATTAATAGCATATCAAATTCTCAGCAGTCACAGTGAATGTAGAGACTTAGAGGCTAGTTGGCTCATCAGTATTTACTCTAATTTCACATTTGAAAGGCTGAGAAATACAGAAACATTCAGGTATTAACATTCATTCAGAGAAGAGAAGGCTGGCAATTTTAATTATCATCTAGAAAATATTAATTAAAGATTGTACAATATATTATATTATGCTTGATATGATATAATTAGCAAGGAGAGCCTGCAGGGATTTAGATGCAAAAGCTATTTTGTCAAGAAACCATGCTTATACAAGGATTCACTTAATAGAAACAATTTCTAAAGAGATAAAGATATTAACATTTAAGATATTATTAAAATAGATTCCTCTCTTCTAAAAATGCAGATTATTTTTAAAATGTATATTATAAAAGTAATAGAAGCTCATAGGAAAAAAACCTGGAAAATATAGAAAGTATACAGATTAAAATGAAAATTTCTTACTCCAATACTTTTTTTAGACATCTATCACCTTTTGATACATGTTTCTGATCTTCTAAATATTGATATTTTTACAGAATTGCATTCATATCAGATATTGTTTCTTTATAATAGGATACTTAAAATTAAAAAAGACATTAGCCAGGCACAGTGATGTATACACCTGTAGTCTTAGCTACCCAGGAAGCTAAAGCTAGGGTACCAGAGCTGCAGTGTGATATGATCGTGCCTGAGACTAGCCACTGCACTGCAGTCTGGACAACATAGTGAGACCCCATTAGAAGATAATGATTGAAGTAAAGGACAATTCAACCTAACTGAAGACATGTTAAGATACAAAACAAGTCTGATGAAATGATGTAAAAATGCAGGAAAAAATATATAAAACACATAAAGGCGAAATTAAAAGACATGGAATAATAATTGAAAAGGTCAGTAACAACATTCAAAGATAAAGGAGATAAATCTTTTCTCAGAGTTGTTGGAAATACCAGAAGTTAGATTAACAATCCCAACCAATCTTAAAGAGAATAAATTTTTTTTTTAGTTCCAACTATACGTATCATAGTAAAATAAAAAGGCAACATTTAAAAGAAAAAGATTTCAAAGTTTTCGGGGGGAGGTTACTTTTAAAAGTTTGATTAGAAAGTTCCATTTTCAATAATTAGAATCTTGGGAATTTTGATCAGTTCGCCCCTCAGCACCAAGAAAGTAGGACACTCCCACCCCAAAAAAGATACTATTTAAAATTGTTAGGACAAGCTAAAGAAAATTTAGAAATAGAAAAGAAGCTGAAAGAGGTAAGCCAGGCGTTAGGACTGCTTTCTCCTGAGAGGCACGTGCTGATTCTGGGAAAACTGAGCAGCTGAGCAGCTGAGCAGAACTTTCATCGGACTTGTCACTGCTTTACCAGATCTTTAAAATGGAGATGATGATAATCTCTACCTCACAGGGTTGTTATGATTTCATGACAAATGAGTGTGAGTTTTTCTTTATTTTTGTTTGGATCTACTTATTACTAAAAGTGCTCGGCAGAAATAAAAATGTCCATAGAACACCAACTCTCTACATGTTTCCTATTTCTGCTCTTCTTTACTGCTGATTCACTCTCCAGGGATTAGTGTACCCCACTCACCCTTGGCTAGTTTACATATTGTGACTGTCAACCTCTGAATGGATAGGGGCAATTTAGTCTGTTGTCAGGTTTTCTTGCCCCATCAGGGCAAAAACCGTGACTTTTTTTGGCTGGAATGTAGGCCTCCATTTCTAATACAGAGAAAGAAAATAGTGTACGTACACATGCGTAGGGAACCTCTCCTCTCTCGTCCCTGCGTGTTTATGTAGCAGTCTCAGAGGTACAGACGTGATCATGATTGTATCTCAATCTGGTCCTCCTGCACAGTGAGTCTTTTCAGTCTGGCAACTCTCGTATCCCTCTCACCCTATACACTCCTTACCATCTAGCAAATTAATCTGATTGATTGGATTGTCTCCCCCAGATACAATAGTATCTCCACAAGGGAAGGCATAGAGTTTTCTATGTAGCATATTTACATAAAACAGTGCCTAGCCCAGAATAGGACATCAAATAAATATTTTTAATACATGAATAACCTTCCTTTGTGGTATGCTGGAGACTGTACATATATAAGTATTCCTGTGATTTCAGAGGCACTGCAATGCAGGACTCCACCAGGCTAAGTTAGCTGGCCTCCATACCTTGAATTTCAAGTGCATTGTTTTCAGAACCAATCATTTCAACATTCTCCAATGTATATCCACTTTAAAATATATATATTTAACAGTTCAGGGCATCTTTTTTGGTAATGTCAGAGAAGACAATAGAAGTCACTGAATTTGCATTAAGAACAGCAGAGATAGCTGCCCTAGGGCAAGGGCAAAACTTCGGCAATATAGGTTAGACAGAGATAAAAAACTTGATCGGTCACAGACCCTGCTCTCTATATATCATCCAATGAAATTGGTTTTAGTTAGTAATATTCACTGCATTCCTTTTTGGGGTTTCACTACTTCCTTTCAGTTCTAAAGGTCTGCCTCCCTGTATGATTATTCCAACTGCCAGTCAAAAGGTTTCTATCTAAAGCAGCTGAGAAGGTACTTGAACTGGAATTTCTATTAATAATTGTTGTAAATGATGATTCAGTGTCTTTTTCTAATAAATCATAATAAATTACAGAAGAAATACATAAGTTTTATCTCATTTTTCCTCTTGATGGGTATTTTTCCTTCCTAATAATAGCACTTAAATTGGTAAGATGGTAAGAGATATGTTCATAGTATTTATCTCCCCCCTGACATTTTATTGTGGGGTCAGGTCAATAAAACAAAGATCAAAACCCATTCAATAAAGAAATTGTAACAGTTGAAATCTGGGGGTTATCATTATTATAGTAACAGATTATGCCATTATCTGAACTAAATATCATTTGCTACATGGAAAACAGTATCTGGAGCTGTCATTTTCCAATAATTCTCTGATGTAGCCTCTAATTCAATTCTTTTCTGACACCATGAGAGCTAGTGTCAGATTTTACAGGTTTTAGGGCTCAATCCCATGTTGGGGCTCAGGACACACCACCCCAAAATATGACTGTAGAAGACCAGAATGTGCAACTCCAAAATACACTTCTTTGGCATATTTTGAGCTGGTTATTCTGAGAAACTGCAGATACAGGAGTAGCTCTGAAAAGCTGTCCTTTTGTAAAAGAAATTTACATCTACAAAGGAAATCTGCATTAGTGAGCATATCTGTATCAAGAAGAGGGACACTCTGGACAACTTTTACTATATGAGAGACTTATCTGCATAACAAAGCAACCTTTATTCACTGTGCATTTTCTCACCTCATCCTCCCATAACTTGTGTCACCACCGCCCCCAGCAGCCCAAAGCCCCTAACTCCTTTCTGAAGCTCAGGATGCTACATGAGTAAGTTTCAAATCATCTGGCTCATCTGAGTGTCATATTTTGAGGAACTCCCACACATACATACATAGTTAAAATTGTTTTCGTCTATTAATTCGTCTTATGTAAATTTAATTCATAGCCCAGCCCAGGCAAGGCACCTAGAAGAGTCCCCCCATTTTTCCCTCCCCCACAATTGGCTACCACTAAGGGACATCACCAGCTGGGACCAGCTCTCTCGAATGCTGCTATAGTCGTTTGATAGAGACTCCTGGCAAAACACTGGCCACAGGTGAGACTTCTAGCTACATTAGTCTCCAGACTTCTGCCTGCAGGGTCTGGTTGAAGTAAGAATGGTAGAGTCTGTGGTCTTGTGCCTTTTCTAAATTTAGATGTACAGAAGAAAACACATGTGAACTCGTTCTTGTATAGTGAGTTCGGTGTTTCTGGGGTGGAGGGATATAAGTATTCTAGTTTCCAGATCTTCTCCTTTTTAGACATGGTCATTATTTTCCTGCCTCTGTGTGTGTGTGTGTCTTTGTGTGTGTGCACACCACAACGAGGAGCATCCCAGGGCAAGAACACGCAGGCAAAGGCCCTCTAATCTGAGCCTGTTGTTTGGGACAGTCTCATAGACTGGTGAGTTCACAGTTCTCACTAGACTAGCGTCTGTTTAAACAAATTTTATTGTGCGTTTCTGAGACAAAATAACTTCATGAGGCTCTCCTTTCATGTTGTTTTATGCCCTGTGAGCTCCGCTTTTTGACCAGTGAGACTAGTCTCTGGTCTCTGCCAGCTAGAGGGACACGAGTGTCCCCTACAAGTGTTGGCCTGCATCAGGCAGCCAGTGGAAATAGGCAGGAGGCTGGATATACAAGGTGACAAGCACCATTTTCTCTCTCCAGCCATGGCAGCCCTCCACGAAGTTCGTCCTAATAAGAGGCCCCAGTCCTTAACAGCCTTTCTTCTCTCAGCTTTCTATTGCTTGATCAGTGCTGGGAAAGCCAATCTCAGTAGTATCTGCCTAGTGTCAGATTAATGGGCAGTATTACTGGAGGCACCCCACATATCCAAGGGAAACTGGAAATTCTCACAAACACTACCCTTACCGTTTATAGCAATGAAAGTCTTTGCTTTTTTAGTCTATCTCTGGAAGTGAACTTTTTGGATCATGGAAACTACATCCTTTTGTGCCCACTTTGGGAATACAACTTTCAACCGTTCTAAAACCCAGAAAGTTACCTCTGGGTCTTTCCATTAAAAACATATTGGTTTGAATTACATCTGGGATAAATAAATTGGCTATTTTTTTAAATTTAGAAAGGTCTCATTCTAAACAACTGTCTTACTGGTATCTATGCAGAGACCAAATTAAAAAGACATAAAGGAATATAACTACTGGCCTTCGGGACTCCCTTAACAAGCCTGAAAGACAGAAATCAGATTTAGAGCAGTTGAAATCCTCAATACCATCATAAATTTTCCTTCTCTGCTCTCATCTACTCCCCAACTCCCTGTCCTTGACCTTGAGAACTGTGAGATTTTTAACTGGTGTGCCATGAGAGGATCTTAGCTGTGAAGTGAAAATTTGTAAAGATCATTAATTAACTTATTTTCAAAATAAGTTTAAAGCATGATAAGTATATTCTTTTCTTTTTTTTACTTTTTTTAAAAATCAACATATTTAAGTGTGCTGTGGAAGTTTAATTGTAGTTTCAAGTGCGCTATGAGATTTAAAAAAGGTTGAAAAACACTGTTCTAGAAGATCTTTTGAAGCTTTGGGCCCTGATTTATCCCCTCCTCCCAATATAGGTCTGTGGATCTTTCAGTAAATTTCTTTAGCTCAGGAAAGAAGCATTTGTAAAAATTGGTTTGAATTATAACTCTTGGTTTTGGGGGACTTATTTAATACTAATCCTTTCCTTCCCATGAACTGCTATTGTTTTTCTGTTTGTCTTTCTCTGACAAAGGACACAAAGAAAGAGGCTTGAGGGGGTGGCACCTGTGGCTCAGTGAGTAAGGTGCTGGTCCCATATACTGAGGGTGGCGGGTTCGAGCCTGGCCTTGGCCAAACTGCAACAAAAAAATAGCTGGGCTTTGTAGTGGGCACCTGTAATCCCAGCTACTCGGGAGGCTGAGGCAAGAGAATTGCCTAAGCCCAAAAGCTGGAGGTTGCTGTGAGCTGTAACGCCACTGCACTCTACCACGGGTGACAAAGTAAGACTCTGTCTCTAAAAAAAAAAAAGAAAGAAAGAAAGAAAGGGGCTTCAAAGGTGATGAGAAGAAGACCTGGCCTGCTGAACAAGGAAGTCTGGAGGACCCATAGGAACATTTACCATTCAGCAACTCTCATCAAAAAAAGGGCGGCGCCTGTGGCTCAGCGAGTAGGGCGCCGGCCCCATATACGGAGGGTGGCAGGTTCAAACCCAGCCCTGGCCAAACTGCATCAAAAATTAGCTGGGCGTTGTGGCGGGAGCCTGTAATCCCAGCTACCTGGGAGGCTGAGGCAAGAGAATCGCTCAAGCCTAAGAGGTGGAGGTTGCTGTGAGCTGTGACTCCACAGCACTCTCCCGAGGGCGATAGAGTGAGACTCTGTCTCTACAAAAAAAAGGGGGGGGGGAAAGAATGTGGGTAACCAATAGCCCAATAGAAAAAGACAATAGTCAATGACCAATAGAAAGAGACAATAACCAATGACAAATGGAAAAGGGCAATAATGCCTGGAGGTGCAGAGAGACCAATGAAAGAGTTGCAACCAATATCAAATGGAGAGAAAGAGAGTATTTATACCTTGGCACTGCCTTGGCATCTCCTCTTTCTCACCTCTTGTTCTTCATGAGAGGGATTCACTTCAACTCTTGCAAAGTGCTCTAAACTTTCTCTTTGTTTGTTAGTAAACTTTTTCTTTGTTATGCTGAAACTTGTGCTGGTTACTTTTGCTTCCTATTCATTCATACTGCCTGGGCTGCTCCAGTTGTATTCTCAGTTTCTACCTACTTTTGCTTTTGAATCTCACTGTGCCTCATTTGAGCTTTCTAGATGAGCCAAGTAATCGAACCAGGTAAACTGGGTTTAAGGAACCAGGATCCGCCAACCCTTTCTCTCTCTCTCTCTCTTTTTTTTTTTTTTTTTTTTTTTGGATTTAAAAATTGGCTTGAATGTCTGGGGGTTGGGGGCACATAGGTTGGGTAGCCTGCATGG
>CAUYRH010148968.1:0-25604 GCA_963574655.1 Perodicticus potto
GAAAAGTTCCTGTTTTAGTTAGTATGTCCCTCTCCAAACGGGGAGCAGGACTTTCAGGGATGATTAGGGAGGCATGAGAGAACAGCAAGTCTTCCCAATTGCAGCTTAGAGGCTGGGAGAAAAATTTGGTAACCAGCTGTCCAGACACCCCCCGTATAGTTATGGATTGGGGAGATAAAAGACCAGGATTGGAGAGAAGTACAGAAGAAGTTCCTCTAGTGTCCAAAAGAAATTTTCTCTCCTGGCGCTCCGCTATAAGGCAAACCTGGGGCTCCTGACCACAGAACTTTGAGCACAGTTTGGAGTGTAAGCACTCATTCGTTTATGCCTCCTATATAAGTCCCATATTTTTTCCAATATTGTTTACTGGTTTACTCTAAATCAAAGTAAAAGTAATTTGAGCCAAACGCAAGTGGTCTTTCTCTCCAACCTTAAACCTACATGAGCCTTATGAGCTGGCCTACCTCAAAAGGCCTCAAAATATTTACCTTCTTTTTGAAAAGCTCCAGAATGTGTTCTGGCAAAATGAAAAAGTAAACCAAGAAATAGAAATGAAATAAAATAAAGAAAATAGGATATCTAACAGAGGAGAGAAATTAAGGAATATGCCAGGTGACATTGATGCACCCGTTCTAGAGATTAGTTCTCCAAATGGAAGCAAAGGAGGAGGCATCCACAGAGAAGGTTTCCAGGAAAATGAAATAGAACCAAATGTTATTTAGGAGCTTGGGGTGTTTGGAAATACGGTCATTGGTATTTAGTAGATTATGTTGGGAAATTGGGAGGATATTGCTCATAGGTAAAGCAGTAAATTGAAAAATTAGACAATTATTAATCAAAGGAAAAACAAACAAATAAATTGGAATGAGCAGAAGGCCTAAGTCTAATCATTATAAAAGTGATTACCCATAACCATCTATAAGTGGTAAGTAGATAACTGCTTCTGTGGATATTTTCTAAAACTTTCCTTATGTATTAAACAGATATTTAAGTAAATAACAAAAGTTACTGTTAAAAGTTGAAAACCAGTATGGCAGAGTGGAGAGACGGTAGGACAAGAGATTTCTGTATTTCTACATAATAAGCACTTGAAAACAATTTAATAGTTTAACTATGTTTAAAATATCATTTTGATATTAATTTGATAATAATAAAATCTTAATTTCAAAATGGTGTGTGCAAGATGATGTTTGTGGAAGTGTTTCATAAACTGTAAAACACCTTTGTCTCAGCCAGCGTCCTCTGGAAAACAGAGCCTGAACAAACAACATGGGAAAGATGCTTGACCTGCGGGCCGGTAAACAAGAACAGAAGTGGGGGAGAGGGGAATCGAGGCCAGTGCACCAATGTGATGAATACAACACCATACCCACTGCCATTTAGTCACGAACCACAAGGAGACAGAAGGTCACCCACTCTCAAAATGGGAAACATCTTCTGAAGGGCTTCCAACAGGTACTTCAAAGTATAACCTTGAACTGGCTCTTCCTTTGTCCCGTTTCACTCGGTTCTTCCTGAGGTCTAACATCCTGCTGTCATGCTCATTACACATTCGAGCTGCTATTCATGTGCTGTTTTCTAGAGCAAAGAAACTCACCAAAATATAGAATGGAAAGAAATAAAAATAAAGAACAGAGTATCAAACATATAAGCTAGAATTCAAACCAGAGGTTATGGAAGCAGTCCAGCAAAACCGTAGAATTACTGGTACTGAGGCTTTGTTGAGAGACAAGTTTCTGTTAACTTTTTGAATTTTTGCCTATTCCAGGCCTTCTGAGCAAAGGACCTGCTACAATAGGGACGTGAGTGACAGTGTGTTCCTCCAGAGCGATTTAGAGACATCCCACAATAACAAAGGCCTGTCTGTAGAGGATGCCAAGAGCCAGATGACCTCTGAGCAAGATGATTTGCAGCTGGGGGGCGGGCCCTCAGCCAATTCGTCCCCAGGTGCTCTTTACAGAGAAAGAACCCAGCCCATGGCGAGCCTTGGGCACCTGTCTTGTGCTGTCTCAATAAAAGGCTACTGCGGAGGTTGCTCGGGGCTACCCTGCAATCAAGGTTAGCCCGCCTCCCACAGGCTTGTACTTCAAATCCGAGTCTCGCCTGGTTCCTTTCTGCAGCATTGGAGACCAGGGTCATAGGGACTGCGACACCTGTCCTTTTACTTTCAGATACTTTTTTCATTTACATTCCAAGGTATTACCTTTGATCTAGAAATGCCTTCCTGTACAACCCCAGAGATTTGCTTAAATTCCATGGTAATGTCTCTCTAAAATGGAGGGTGGAACTTCTCCCACTGTCCCAGAAGAGTTCAGAGACTCCTAAGGTTTGAACTCTGTCCTGCGGTACAGATAAACATCTGGCATCCATCATCTCATTTCTGTGATCAGGGACATGAGAAACTGAAGCAAGGTGTTGCTTTGGCTGCTGCTTTTGTTTTAAGCAAAAAAAAAAAAAAAAAATGATTTGTCTGACTCAGAAATATTGTGTTCTTGAGTGGAGCTGGCGGGGGTATTAACTTTGCAAACTAAATTTAAAAAACAGACCCTTCACAGTTTCTGTCCCGACAAGTTGTTGGCATCCCTCTTATGACATTTAAAAGAGTCTTGCTTCTCCTATTTAACAGAAGTATTTTAAATCTGGATAGCTTTTTCTCATACAGAAATCTAAAATAACTAAAAGCTAACTTTAGGTCTAACTGTTGCTAATACCTAATCTATATTTTCACAAGAAGTAAACTTCTCTAAGACTGTAATGATTGATGAACAATTATGTCACTGGAGTGATATCATGGAAAGAGCATGGTCTTTTAAGTCATATTCATATGCTTGAAATACATTTCCAACATGCAACAGTTGTATAACTTTGACCATTTTACCTGAATTCTATAAGCACTTATGGCCTAATTGATTTACAAAAAAAAAAAAAAAGAATTACAGAATCATGGAAAGGATTTCAAAATATGTAGAAGAGGAACTGGCTGAATACCAGGTAGTTAATACTTTAAAAATGTTGACTCCTTTTTCTTCAAAGATTATCCCCATATTTTTAAAATCAAATTGAATATTCCATAAATTCTTTGGATTATAAATTTACACACACACACAGAGCTTCAAAAGGACTTATTTAATACTATTCAGAAACAACTGCTTACAGCTGTTATTTATAATCATCTGTGCGGCTCGGCGCCTGTGGCTCAATGGGTTAAGGCGCCAGCCACATACACCTGAGCTGGCAGGTTCGAATCCAGCCTGGGCCGCCAAACAACAATGATGGCTGCAACCAAAAAATGGCCGGGCATTGTGGTGGGCGCCTGTAGTCCTAACTACTTGGGAGGCAGAGGCAGGAGACTCGCTTGAGCCCAGGAAATGGGGGTTGCTGTGAGCTGTGATGCCACAGCACTAAATTCAGGGCAACAGCTTGAGGCTCTGTCTCAAAAAATAAAAAATAAAAAAAATAATCATCTCAGCACTTTAGGGTTTATTTGGTGTTTTTCCCCCCTTTAATGTTGGTTTTTCTTTTGCATACCAAGAACAAAAGTAATGTGCTGAAGTGCTTTGGTGAAGGGAATGTATGTGGATAGCTTTTCTGCAACTAATTTTCTGTTTTAAAATACAGAAAATCCTTGGTGATAACAAAATAGAAATCAAGATATTGTTCACAGGTAGTCCTAGCTACTTGGGAGGCTGAGGCAAGAGAACTGCCTAGCCCCAGGAGTTCAAGGCTGCTGTGAGCTCGGTGATGCCATGGCACTCTACCGAGGGCAATAAAGTGAGACTCTGTCTCTACAAAAAAAAAAAAAGATATGGTTCACAGAAATGACTTTCTTTGTACCATGAACTCAGCCACTTCTTGCTTTCTGATCACCTAGAGGAGGATAAATCATCTGATAAAATATTTTAATTAAAAACAGAGGATGCTTTCAAAAAACCGTGTGTATGTCTGTTTTAGCATCGCAGCTTATCTACAAATTATTAACTTATAGATTCATTCATTTATATACTATAAATGACAAGTGTATGATAACCAAATTATGCCATCCTATTCACCTTAAGTACATATTATGTTAATTTCTTTAAAATAACATTATTTCCAAACAAATACTGTGAACAGAATTTGTTCACTGTGCTATAGGAAAAGATAATATGAATAGAACTTTTCAAAAACAAGAAAGCAATCTGAATTAGAGTAAATGAAATTCTTGAAAATATTTAATTTCTGAATTAAAACCCCAGATAAAAGTTTCTTCAAAGGCAATGTTCCTTATTTTATTATTCTTAAAGTTTTTATCATTATTTTATAACTATTTAAGAACATATTGTTTTAATTACTGTGAATTATTTTTGTTGTTGTTAGAGTAGCAATTACCTATAGCAAACTCAAAAGAGTTCCCAGAATCGAGTTGACATCATTACAGATTGGGAGGAAAAGGACTTCTTGATTTATTCCCAGAAATCAGTAAAGTTTTCTCATCAATTCAAACCTATCAATGATGTAATTCTTTATAGAATTCTCTCACTTAAATTTATTATCCGGACGAAAAGCAATAATGTTTATGGGCCATATTGCCTACGGAAACGTATTTTTCATTAGAAATCAATTGTCTTCTTCTTTTAGTATCTGTGGTTTATAGATTAGCAAAACAAGTGTTAGCAAGTTTGAAGCCACTCTGTAAAGCATATTCTATGCCTCGGAATGACACCTTTTTCCTTGACATTCAAGGATCTTCTGTCATGAAGAAGCAAACTTCTAGGATAGGTCCAGAAAGTGTTTGCTACTTTATAGATCTTTGGGGAAAATTACAAAGTATCTTTATGTGCCTTTCTGGTAGGAAGCTTTCATTATAACCAGAAAGAATGACAGTCTTTTCTTCAGTCTAATGATGTTACATTTTATGAGATTTCAAGTCAATGGAATTATCTTTGATGCCAGATGTTACTTATGAAGGAATGGGTGATCTATCTTAATCACAGATTAGTCATCTATGAAAGTATGATGTCTTTCCAATAATGTTCTCTATAATAAGAACTAAGACACTGAGAAATAAATGCAATCCTTGATAAATAGCCATCCGGGATCAGAAACTACTTTCATTAATACTTAAATGAAAAGAGGTGGGGGAACCACAGCAGTAATACATGTGGTGTACAATGCAGCTGGCTCTGATTTTTAGCAGAAAGCAGGTATGCCTCACCCTCCCTGACAGATGAATTCTTGAATGCATGTTTGTAAATCAAGTAAAACTTTTACTCCTAGAAAACCAAGTGACTTACACATTGAAAGATTTTTTGCCTTATTCAAAATGCTAAATTCTCTTACATTTATTAAATTTACTTAAAAATTTTCCAAACCAAAATATGACAGAGGCAAAAAAGTGACGGAAAAACAAGCAGCTCCCACGTTCCAAGGACTGAGATCTAAATTTAGATGTATATTAGTGATTCGGAATTCAATAATATGTTTACTTTACATACACCATGGTCACATTCCAGACTGGCTCCAAAAGCCCAATTAATTGCCAGTGAGGTAATGTCTTTTGCAAATTTTTGTTCAGGAATTATACAGAGTAACCATTTTATCCTCTACTTTTCCAGCACATATTTGTCTTATGATTTTTACAAACCTTTCCCATATTGGGTTCTTATTGTGCATGTCGTTGGTCCTGCCACAATAAAATACCTTAAAATGCTTTAGTGAAAACTGAAAAATACTTTTTGAACCAGAAAAGTTTGTAAATTAGTTATACAGAAGTTGAACACAAGATCACCTCAGAGATAGTCTTTTTGACTCTCAAACGTGTAATTAGCCTCTAGATTAAGCAGTTGATTATGGGTACTGTAACTGTCCCCAGAGGAAGCATAAAACAATCCCAGTGGGGCTTGACGAAGTCTGCCTCTTGCAAATGCTGCATCTTGATTCAGATTTGCTTTATGAGGAAAAGTTGGGTACAAGGTATGTACAAGTCAAGAATACCTTTTTAAGAAAAAAAAAATACATTTCTAACTAACTTCCAATTTAGTAGAATTACTGATGGACTGAGGTGGCTTCAAGAAGAACTATTAAGGGGGATAAGAAACAAGAGCTCCAAAAGGAAGCTCAACATGTGGAAAGGGGAGGCAGCACTGGTGGTCCAGGCTCAGTGCCAAGCCTACAGGCTGGAAGACATTGATTTTATCTCCCTGATAAATGGGACAATTTTTAAAAACAATATTTTAGTAAAAGAGTTCAAGGCGTAAGTGCATAATCTTCAACTGTGCAGTGTTACTAAGGCCCGTGCAGAGATCTGAGCATGAGAATTTTCATCACAGCATGGACACGGTTGTATTTCTCTATGACATTTAAGTTTTAACCATGTTATAAAGGTGACCCAGCATTTGAAAGCAGCACTGACCACTTTGGACTAAGTGCCTTGTTTGTTCAGATAGTTAGTAAAAGGAAAGCTTTAAAAAAGATACAGATTTGTCTACTGGGAGCAAAAGTATATCACTTTACAACCATTTTTTTTTTCATGTATGAAATATATACAGACAAGCTGAGTAGCTGAAAAAGATGAAGGAATCTTGATCATCAGTTGAAGAGTGAGTTGCCTGGTTCATGGTAAATCTATTAGACCAGGTCTAGGAAAAAAGGCCAATGTATTCCAGCATCTAGTGAAGTAAAGCAACAGGAAAATTTTCTTGAACTAAATATAATTCTTGAATTAAATATAATTTCTATTCACTCAAGTAAAAAGTTAATGATTTTGTTATATTCCTAAGCACCAAAATGGTAAATTTAATAATAACAGTTAAAATTTATTATTTATCCACAGCTGTAGAAATTTTGCTAAAGCATTTCACATATTTCCTATCATCTAAGCTCTGCAATAACCATGTAAGATAGACGTCATCTATATTTACAGAATAAAAAGCTGATGCTCTGAGATATTAAAGCATTTTTCTAATCATTATGTTTATATATATATATTTCCAGATTCATCGCCATAAGTATAGTTTTCTAAATTTTAAATATTACAGGGGTACACATGTTTTTGGTTGCATAATTTGCTTTTGTACACTTTAAGACAAAGTTGTAAGTGTGCCCTTCACCCAGAATGTATGCATTGTACCAGTGAGATGTGAATGTATTTTTTAAATTTAAGTCAGTTGTACATATTTATAGGAACACAGCTAAGTGCCTGTAATGACAAAAATAAATACAACTGACTGACAATTGTATTCCTCAGTAACATATAATCCAGGTATAGAAGAAGGCTGCTACCTTCCTCAGAACACCGTTTTATTTCTAGGTCACAGGAGTTTGTTCTTTTTCTAAACTTTGCCCAAAGAGAAGGAAGTGCCTTCTTTTAAGGGATAGTCTACAAGGTGTACACACATATCCATGGCAGATAACGTGGAAGTGCAATTACTAAAACATTATGAGCATATTTCATTTGCGCTGGATAGGACCACGCACATGCAAAAAGCATGAATAAACTTTTTGCTGTGTGTAGTGTAAAGGAAAAGTGTGTGATGTCTTTTGTATGATTTATTACTAAAAAATGCACTACAGGAGGTGATATTTTCCCTTTTTTTTTTTGTTTTTCTGGGGGGCTTGAGGTTTTTTAATATTTTCATTTGTAGTGTGCACTAGAAAGGATGATGTACGAGAATTCACTTTAACAGAATAGAATGTCTATGTCTAAGAAGGAAAAACACCACTCTACAAATAAAACAAATAACTAAAAGAAACAAGAGCAGGTTATAACTGAATGCCAGTCTCATGCATTGTCATATCCACCTGTTGATGGTCCTTAATATACTTCTACAGCATTGACTCAGTATCGAAAAACACAGAGAAGTCTTTGATTATTATCACATTTTATCTAATGAGGACAAAAAGTTTCAGCATGTTTGCAGAACAATTGGCAATAAATAGGTGACTAGTTTTCCACATTGAAGTATCCTGGCAATCAAGGGAGAAGATTTCCACCGAACAGGTATGAGAAGAAAAACACGACTTCATGACACCAATAATGCCCATGAAGGTCATTTAAGTTATAGCATGCAGCTTGTTTTAGTGGCAAATCTCAGGAATACATTTGGTATCTTAAAGAACCTAAAGCCATCATTTCAACACCAAAATACTGCAATTCTTATTGTTGAAGACAAAAGTAAAACAATATTTCTGTAAAATTAATTGAGACTTTCATTCTTTCCTAGCATTATATTTTTCGTTGACTAGACAAAGAAATAGATTTTTTGATGTCATTGGGCACATTTTATAAATAACACCCAAATGCTGCACCTGAATATTTTTCATAGTTGAAAGTTAACAAAAAGTGAATTAGGAATTAATGCACTTGGAGTCTACATGAAAATGCCTCATTGACTTAGAAGTTTTATTCAAATATCAAAAATGATACAATTGAAGCCACTTACAAAGCCTTACTGTGACTTAAGATTTCCTACTTTCTTTAACAAACAGAAGAGCTGGGCATGATAGTCCATTCCTATATTCACAGTTACTCAGGAGGCTGAAGTGGGAGGATCACTTGGCCCAGGAGTTCAAGACCAGCCTGGGCAACACGGTAAGACTTCAACTCATATAATAAAAAATAATAATAATAATAATAATAATAAAAACTTGGCTGGATGAGGATTCTAGTGAGGACTCAAGATAACTCACCAAATTTAATATCGATGTTATGGTGAAAGATTGCAAACAACACACAACCCTCATAAATATGCAGTTGGTATAACTGCCAATTTAAAATACTATTTCAAAATTTTTAACTTATGATTATTCTAAATGTTATGGTTTATACTTCTGCTAAATGTTAAGAGTTCTATAGATTCTATAGATTCTAAAATTTGAGAAAAAATACCCTAAATCTTACTACCATTCTTCCCAAGATAATATTCACAGAAATTTTACTGAATGAAGGAAATTTCAATGTCTAAATAAGTAAAACTTACAAAAGCACGTAAAAAAATTGAAAGTCATAGAGTGAATTTCAGAATAGAGTAAATTTGAATATAATTCTATATTATTTCTAAACTCTCAACTCAATTGACCTTCATCAGTTTTATTCAGAGTATATTTTCATACTGTATTACTATACTGTCAGCTTTTGCATCTAAGATCCCTCACTACATGAACTATCTAGTTTCCCTCTTGACATTGACACTACTTTTATTGATCCTTTTTATTTATTTTCTTACAAGTTCTATATCCTTTTAACAGTGAATTAAGAAGGAGAATTGCAATTTAACCCTGTCCATTCTTAATGTTTATGAGAGCTTTCTGTTATTATCATTACTAGTACTACGTCATAGAGACAATTAAACCAGTTTAACAGAATTTACTGGATATAACCCTACAATGCTTTCTGCTGTTTTTGAGAAAAGTTTTCTTTTTTTGGTTGATGTGACAAAGCTGGTGATTTGTTTTTTTCAAACACTTATCCATATTATGTTTCAGTACTTTCTGGACCCACATAACAATCTGAAAAATAGTAAAAGATGTAGGATTATCTTTGACTTTTTCTACTGGGTGCCTCCTATTTTCAAAACAGGCATGCAGCAGAAATCCAAGGCTGCAGACTAAGATGAACTGAGCAGAAGATCATTAGAAAGAACAGCGTGGCACTCATCATTTTGTGCTGTCACAGCACCATCTGGGTTGCACAGACCAGAGTCACTGTGACAAGACATATAAACCTCTTAGGGAAAATGGGCATCCTATTAATTGTTCCACTGTCTGGCCAAACACCAGTGATAATACTCTTCTCTAATGCAGTACCGTACACAATTGTTATTATTGAATTAACAATAGCAATGAATTATGATTTTTAAAATAACATTTATTTTCTCTGGATGAAAAGTAAGACTTATTAAGTATCACAGTCTCACTGGGTTAGTATAAATATATTTATTCAGCCTTGTAATTATATTTATAGCTCACCTGGGGAACTGACTTCAGATATCAATATTGTCTTCCTCCCCCTGCTAATAAATACTGTGCAGTGGAGCTACATAGGGTGCCCCCATGGCAGTCACATCCCTCAATTGAAAAAAGTGGTGACGTTATTGGTTCAAATGGCTTTTAATCTGTAGACATCAGCCATTTCTTGAATATTAGCATTTATTGAATATCGCCTGAATATTGCCATTGTAATAATGATGACAGCTGGTGTCTCTGACAGGTTTACACATGCCAGTTGTCCTGCAAACAATCTATAGGTATCACCTAATTGAAGCCTCACACCAATCCAATGAACCTTTTATTTAGCCAACTTTCTAGAGCAGGAGTTAGCAAACATATTTTGGAAAGAGCCGAACAATAAATTTTATAGGTTTTTCCAACCTTACAGTCTCTGCCATACTTACTCAGCTGGTATTGTGGCACAAAAGTGTCATATACAATGCATAACCGAGTAATTGTGGTTGTATTCCATAAAATTTGTTTTTCAAGCAAACAAAGAAACAAAAAACAGATAGTGGGCTGGATTTTGCTTGTGGGCCATTGTTTGCCTACCCCAGTTCTAGAGCCAAGGTCACTAAGGAGTGAAGTTAACATTTCAAACCAGATTAACTCCAGATAGGAGCAGCTAATCAGATGCTGATTATACTGCCACTAATATTCTACAGTCTCTCACATTCTCACTGATGAAGGAAAAGATTGGAACAAAATGCGAAAAATTTTAATGTCTTCACAACTAGCAATAGAATTTCTCTTAGAGAAGGCATTTATTTGTTTTTCAAAAAGTCTCACTAAATCCCTTGGGGAAAGTTGAGAACCTAAAGACAGTTGTCAGTAGGCCTCAAGCTAAGAGGAACCGTAGGAACAGAAATCTTGAGATGGACTGAGAGAGTAAAGAAAAAAGTAGCTGAATCTGTGATGGGGGATTACAGCCTGAATTATAGAAAAGAGTCCAAAGCCATGAATATATATATATATATATATATTTTTTTTTTTTTTTAAGAAAGAAGGTACTGAGAATTTCTAACATTCTGTTTCTTAAGCTATAAGTAATAGAAAACACTACTCCAACAAGATTAAAAAATACAGAAAAAATACTTTCTCATGTAATCTATTCTAAATCAAAAGGTAGGCTAAGCTCCAGGGGTGGTGGAGTCACAGCCCGACTCTGTATCTCTGTTAGCTTCTTGCCTCTTCTCCTCGGTTCTAGTATTACAACGGCTTTCTCCACAGCAGCAAGAACCTGCCTAGACCATGATTTTCAACTGGTGTGCCAGGCACACCGCTGTGCTGTGAGAGGATCGTGGGTGCTCCACAAAACGTTTAAAGATCATTAATTAAATTATTTTCGAAAGAAGTTCAAAGCACAGGAAGTATATTCTTTTTCTTGCTCTTTTTTTTTCTTTTTAATCAACGTAACTTCAGTGTGCCACGGAAGTTTAACCATAGGTTTGAGCGTGCCGTGAGACGAAAGAGGTTTAAAACACTGGCCTAGGGCAACTGAGGCAGCATGCACAGCAAGGAGGAGAAGACGAACATCTTATCTCCACACAACTGAGATCATCCAGCAATGAATAATTAGCCCCCAAAATCCTGAGTGCCTGGAGGTTAATGACGGATTCCTGAACCATTGTCTGGAAAGGAGGATGAATTTCCCAACACTAACCTGTGGGTCTGCACGAGTCCTGTAGCTACAGACGTGGCCGTTCCACTCAAGTCAGCTGAGCTGCAAGGGGATGGACAGCTATCTGAACAAAATGCGATTCTTTTAGGATCGCAGAGGGACAGATTGAGTATAAATATGCAAAATGAACATCTCTAACATGTTGGATGAAATACTTACGTATCTCTGGAACAAGACTGACTTTTAAAAGATAAACAAATAAGGCGGCACCTGTGGCTCAGAGAGTAGGGCGCCGGACCCATGTACAGAGGGTGGCAGGTTCAAACTCGGCCCCGGCCAAACTGCAACAACAACAACAAAAATAATATAGCTGGGCGTTACGGCGGGCACCTGTAGTCCCAGCTACTCGGGAGGCTGAGACAAGAGAATCACCTAAGCCCAAGAGCTGGAGGTTGCTGTGAGCTGTGATGCTACTGCACTCTACTGAGACTCTGTCTCTAAAAAAAAAAAAAAGATAAACAAATAACACAACAAACAAAACAGGGCTTGCTGTTAACACAGAGCTTACTTTGTTTTAGAAGCTGTCACACTGCATTATAGGTCAACAAACATTGATGTTTAACTTTATGCCCGGCACTGGGACAGATCCAGGATAAAAAGAAAAAACTCACAGTCACTTGTGGGAGAGAGCACCTAAAGGACATTTTGAAACAATCTAGTAGTCGATTCGTAGTGCCACACGTGGTGTACTGTGGATGTCCTCAAGACCAGAGGAGTCCAAACAGGCTTCGAAATGGTTTCACTTTGTTTCATTAATTTCATAAACAAAAATTAATGCTATATGACTCATAAACATATATATTTTTCAAAAATAAAATATTTTTACACAAATACAGATAAGGCTAAATATCTTTCACAATAGCACAATATTCTTTGAAAGGCATTATATTACATACTAGTAAAATCCAGAAATGATTTGCGCATAAATTTTGCACAAATATATAGAGACATACATATCGACTCAGACATTTAGCACCTTACAGAGCGTGTGTATTGACATTCATTGACAGTCCCTTCCCAATCTAGAAATCAAGTTTAGGTAGTTGTAGCAAAACTATGTGGTGAACACAGAAATAGAATCTTGATTTGTGCAGAAGAAACATATTTCGAATTGCTGCAGCATCCTTTAAATGTGTAATTTATTTTCGAAATGGGAACATATTTTATCCACAGGTTATTCATTTTCTTAATAACTGAATCTGGCATAACTTTCTGAGAAGACAGCTTGCACGCACTTAAGAGCAGCACTCATGGTTATAGGTAGTTGAACATTTGAGAAGGGAAATCACTTAACCTACTCGATTGAGAGCTTTAGAAGGAATACATTAATGTATAAAGGAAAGAAGACCCAGAGCACAAATGCTTTTAAATTATCTTTTCCCTAGATAAAAATTATAGTACCATGGCTTTGAAAATGTACATTAAAAATTCAACAGTATGGTTTTTTTCTTGGAATTATTTTAAGACAGGCTTTTTGAACTATAGCACTATTGATATTTGGGGCTGGATAATTCTTGGGGTTGGGGGTTCTCTTGTGCCTTGTAAAATGTTTAGCATCATCCCTCCTTCCACCCGCTCGAAGCAGTAGCATTTCCTCATAGTGATAATCAAAGACAACATCTCCAGACATTCTCAAACATTCCCCGGAAGGGAAAATTTCCCCTGGCTGAAAACCACTATCTTAAGGAATTATTTTAATATCAATCTGTAGTTTAATAACTTCATGTAACAATTAAATGTCTATAACTATTTTTTAATGTACTGGTAATCATTGTCAAAATAACAAGCGAGCAGCTTCTAAAGTAAAAATACTTAGTATCTTCAAAGTCTGTATAATTTAGTGAATCAGTTTCAGAGTTATAAGAATCATGGGGTCAATAGAGATAAAAATAAATTCATAGCAATTCCAAAATTGATTGTAACATATACAAATATCACTTCTGGTCTTGAACTTCTGATCTCCACCCAACACAATAGTTGTTATCATATAATAAATATGGAGAAAAATAGTCAAAGAAACACAACCTCAAAAAAGAATAAACGAAAGCTAAGTTTAGGATTTAGGGGCAATTAAAATGTTGTCAGGTGTGGTGGCTCACACTTGGAATCCCCACATTTATGAGGCTGAGGCAGGAGTATCGCTTGAGCCCAGGAGCGACGAACCACTGCACTCACCCTGGGCAACAGAGTGATGCCCCATCTCTCTAAAAAAAAAAACAGTAGATGTAAGGAGAGGATCCGAAAGCCAAAGCTGACATATCAGTGATTCTCAGGGAGCCAAAGAGTAAGTAAGTGCCAGGGCCATCCTTTCTCTGCCAATCATTCGTTATTGTTTATCACCTTGGGGACTTAGATAAACACATGAAAAGACAGAAAGGAAACTATTCTGACTTGAAACAGCCTAGAGAAATTTTTTAGTCTTCTCAAAAGGAAGTATCATGAGAGATAGAGCCTGATCACTTCCTAAGCACTGGTTAAATAGTTTTCACATACAAATTAATGTGTATATACTTCCACACTCATCTGTCCCCCCAATTAAAATGTTTAACACATTTTATGTCACATAGTAGGCTCAACTAGATTTTTAAATAAATATTGAACATATGGTAAATGTCTTCTGTTTCCTCTATCATCATAATAAACAACATTCCATATAAATAACTTCTAGCAAGAGAGTCCCTCATTTAGAGATCATTATCATTGTTGACACCCCATGACATTCAGTACTCCCCCAAATTAATCCAGAACTTAAAACCTCCAATTTTTTATGACTTAGTATCTGAAATAGCATTTTTAATGCCTGACAATCACAAGCAACCTACTGCACACATTAGATAAGAAAAAATAGTTTTTTATCTGGAAAGCTCAAAGCCAGTGTAGTGGAGAAAAAAAGTGCAAGACATGATACGTAATTTTATAAAGCATTTATTTGTTAAATAAAAGAATCACTATAATTTAATTCAAAATAACGCAGCTTTAAGTATCTAAGTCTTCATGCAGTCTTCTGGCTTGGCGACAGAGGAGCCCAATACAGATTTTAAGTTTTAAGTATGGCATAACAGCAAAATTCTTTTAAATCCTCTTCGCATTTTAGAAGTCCGTATGCTTAAATGTTGGGACTTGGTGGCATTTGGTTTCTAAACAAAATTCTGATTGATATTCAGAACCTAGGACCCCCTTACATCCTAAGGTCAAGTTATAGCAGGAAGTCAAAGCCAAATACTCCATCAAAGGAGAAGAAATATACATTCATTTTCATATTCTTACGTGACATAAAACAATGATCAGTAGTTTTCAATCCAGCCTGCACGTTATATCCACCTGTAGAACTGAACAAAGTACTGCTGTCCAGAGGCCATGCCCAGAAGTTTAGATTTAATTGCTCTTGGCTGGGGTCAGTGCCTTAATATTTTTTTAAGAGCCCACACGCAATACCAGTATGAAACATGGAGATATGCAAAACAGGCATAATTAAAAGCTAAGCAACCAGTATCAAGAATGAAAGAGAAATAGGAGCTAGATAGCCATTAAGGTCACCCCCTGATATTATTATTGTTATTTCTTTATTATTTGTTAGCATGGGTATTAAGTGTATCATATTCAGAAAATACAAGGCAAGCTCTGTCAGTATATATCAATATTTGCCACAGTACAAACTCCTGGGTTAGGATTTGGGTTGCTGCATAGCAACATGAATTACAAATAATCTTCTCTTTCTTCCCACTAAAACCTTCGTTAGCATTGTCAAAACTTTGACACATTCTTTAATATTAAAAAAGGTAACTTTTTTGTGTAATCCAATGTACTTCTTTCAGAAAGATGATCCCCTGCCTCCAAAGTTAACGACACACACACACAAATAAAGAAAAAATGTGGAGAAGAATCTGTATAATCTCATTATAAATTAGTAGACATAGTACTCATTTCACTAGAGAGTGATGATGATGTGAAATTATCAACAAATTTCTCAAGGAAGTCGAGAACTTAAAAGGAAATGAATGCTTTCTTTGTGAATTCTGCCATTATATCAGTTTATCTGAATTTTAAATATACAGCTTTTGGTTTACAAAACAACATTGATAAAGTAAAAAATCTAATTGAATGGGATTTAATCAAAGTAATTGCATAAACTTGAGATGGGCTGCATAAACATCAATTGTAATTATTTAGAAGACCAATAATAAATGAGGCTTCATATAAAGTATGAAACTTATAGATAACATGTCAATTTACACATGGTATCTCTAAATATGCAATAAAATGAAAGAAAACTGTTTTTTAAAAATCAAATAAAAAGTATAAATGCTCAAGATCAAAGAGAATGAAAAAACAGCAACAACATTTTAGATCAAAAACAATTCTAAGAGATCTGAAGTATAAGCTTCCAATGAGAGGTCACAACTTAGAAATTGAATGCACTAGTTGTCTTTGAAAATGGAACTGCAGGCTCGGCGCCTGTGGCTCAACGAGCTAAGGCACCAGCCACGTACACTTGAGCTGGTGGGTTCAAATCCAGCCCAGGCCCGCCAAACAACAATGACGGCTGCAACCAAAAAATGGCCGGGCGTTGTGGCTGGCACCTGTAGTCCCAGCTACTTGGGAGGCGGAGGCAGGAGACTCACTTGAGCGCAGTAATTGGAGGTTGCTGTGAGCTGTAATGCCACAGCACTCTATCCAGGGTGACAGCTTGAGGCTCTGTCTCAAAGAAAAAAAAAAAGAAAGAAAGAAAGTGGAACTGCAGAAAGAGACAAAAACAGGCTAAGACTCCTCCTAACCCCAGAAGAGGACAGGAGTTTTATTTCAGAGAGGGATTTTTATAAAGAAACCCCAAACAGATCACTGACAGTATACTATTCCTATACCCCAACATGACCTATCCAGGAGTAAGTCCCCCCAAGATCTTCTTGATTGGTAGAGTTATCAGAAAAACACTACCCTTTTTGCAAGTTGGTAAATTGAAAAGATGTAACCCAACAAATGCTAGGAATATGACTACTTCTACATGAAGAAATCTGAGAAAAATTAATCCAAGATTCAATAAATAGGTTATAGCAAAATTTTAAAACAGATAATCTCATTGAAGTTATAGGAAATCACAAGTGCCTTTTTTGCTCCATTTTGATCTCAGAGTTTTGTACAGACTATAATAAATTTTCAATACAAGTTGTTTTAAATGCTTGAATCAAGTTTCTGATTTCAGTTTCTAAGAGCCAACGTTTCCCTGCTTCCTATAACTATCCCAGCAGTCATCCCTGAAAAAAATCTAAATCTATTTTTGCCAAAGCTAGTTTGAATGAGGCTTTTGTCACTTGCAAAGAAATCATTTTAATAAATACAAAAAATAGACCAAAGGAAGAGAATGAAAATTAATAAGTCCAAAATTGTAAAAGTAGCTGGTTCAAATTGGACTAGGGGACGGTCAAGAGACCTCCATCCAGTGTTGGGAAAGATAATTGTTCAAAGCCAGGGAAGAAACTTCTTAAGCAATTTGTTGTCTCTTAACGTAAGTAGTATGTCTGGCTAAACTTAATCTTCAACGATAGAAATTAGAGTATTGAAATGCTGGCTTCCTTTCCCAGGGTCCAGTAAGGTCTTATGTGAGAGACAAAGGCTTTAATCCAAGCTCCTCCATCTGAAAAAAGAAAGGCCACTGGAAGCATAAATGGTTTTTAAAAGAGATACATTTTCTACAAATGGCCATTAAGCTGTGACTTCTAAAACTCATACATTATAATGCACCCCATAGAATAGCAAAAGTTGAATTCTCTGCCTTACATCAAAGTTTATATTTGCAAAGATTAGGAAGAAAGAAACAATGTAGCAGCTAAGACTGGAACCCAGGGGAAAACAGTACAATGGGGAGGCTGGTTTTATCTGGCTGCTTTAAAATATTTTTTGTTCCAAACTTCTTTCCCCCCCAAAAAATTAACTTTTCCCTAAACCACCAAAGGAAATGCAGACTGTAGACTCCCGGCATTGCAGAAGCTCCACTTTACCACTCCAGCCTAGTGCTCTAACCTGATTTGGGTGGTAGCTTAAGCCAAAGGCATTAAGCTGAGGTCTGTCAGATTGAGGAGGTGTCAGACCTATTGCTGAGAAATAGAAACTACAAAGGAGAGGTCCAGATACAAAGATCCTCACCTCACAATTTCTAATTATAGTTAATCCTAAGAGTCACATCAAATGAAACTTAAAGGCAGATATATAGATATATATAGAGAGAAGAAGGAGACAAAGAAGGGAGGGGGAAAGGAAGGAACGGGTGAGAGAAGGAAGGAGAGAGGAGAAAGGACAGAAGGAAGGACACGTTTCTTAAAAGAGGAACACCAGGCTTGGTAAACAAGGTAAACAACAGTGCATGAACATAACTGCAGCGGCGATCTGCATGGTCATGACAAAAATTTACTCCAGAGGTAGAACATCTTGAAGTTGGGAAGCTTCATTCATACCCCTGCAGTTAAAAATCTTAGAAATGAAATTATTTCCCCCAATTTCACTTGGGGAGAACCAGAACACCAAAATGTCTAAATAAGGAACTAACACCACTCCCAGGAAGGTGAGTCGACATGTGAATGCTGCTTAATGTTTCAGCCTAATGTGAAAATGGCAACTACCAACACAAATGGAAAATTGACTTTGTATGTGCAGGTACATTTAATCCTCATAACAACATCATAACATAGATCCTATCACTAGGTTTCTTTCTAGAAAAGAAAACAGGCAGGTTCATGCATTGCCCATAGTTAGAAATCTTACAAGTGACATGGTAAAGATGCAGACCCAAAGAATTTGACTCCAAAGTCAGCAACTATAACAACTCTAATGAGTACGTAGTGGCTTTGGAGCCCTGATAGCTCTACATGGCTTCCCGTGTTCCTCCTATTGCAGTGGTTCTTAACTGTGGGAGAATTTTCCTCTCAGAAAACACTTTGGCAATAGTTATAGACATTTTTCATTGTCACAAGATGGGATGTTGTTCCTGAAATCTAGGAGGTAGTAGCCAGGGATGCAACAAAACATCCTACAATACCCAGGAAAACCCTGAACAGAAGAGAATTATCCAATTCAAATGGTCAAGATTGTCACTGTGAGAAGTCCTGCCTTGCCTGGACGGAAACTGTTTTGTATCTTCACGTATCCCATTGTGCAAGTCCCCAGAAAGCTAACTGTATCTGGACCGAACGAGAAGATATCATATTGCCTGGAGACTAGATTGGGAGCTAGATTCAGTAGTTTTGCTTATTATCCATATGTGAAAAGGTGGGAGCGTTTATGACTTTACATGAAACAATTGGATATAACACAGAAGTCCTTTTAAAATTACTTATGTGGAAAGTAGTATCATCAAGATGGCATTCTCTAGCTCCACTTTCCCTGCCCCCAGAAATATAACTAGCAACTAATCACAGCCAAGAATGCCTTTGTGAATAATTCCAGAGTTTGGAATTGAGGTTAAAACGCTACCTGAACTGCAGAATTTAGAAAAGCCACATTTGAAGGGTAAAGGAATGTTTCCCTTACTACCATCTGACATAGTGCCACACACTGAGAACTCCTCTGAACCCACAGTTTCTACAGTGGGAAGAGTGCATTGGAAGCAGGCATTAAGCTTCCTTGTGAGTAAGCTCTGCCCAACTCCTATAGCAAAGAGGTGACCCAACTGTTGGAGCTGTTCTGAGTCTTCCACAGGTCAGGAAGCCTGTGGCTCAGTGAGTAGGGTGCCGGCCCCATATAATGAAGGTGGAGGGTTCAAACCCGGCCTCAGCTGAACTGCAAAAACAAAACCAAAAACAAACAAACAAAAAAACAAGAAGCAACTGCAGGTCAGAGATTACACACAGAGGGAGGATCTGGCCCCACCCAATCTCAGACAATGAGCAGCACCTCCAGCAAACCTCATTGGCCTGGCCACAGGTTGAGAGGCAAGCCCAAATCCACCCATCTGTGGAGGATAGCCTTTGGTGTGGTTAAGCAGCAACTCCAGAGACTTCATCCAACCTCTCAGCCCAATACATGGCCCTGCCCAACTACAGATTTCAAACAACATTAATACCCAGGAGGAAAGACAACTTTTGACCCTCTTTGACCAGATAATCACAGAATTCCATCTAATGGCAGAGTTCAGCCAGTGCTCTCACCAGACTATGGAGCACAGACAGCAAAACCATTCAACCTCAGAACACAAGAGACCTAACCCAGACAGAGAACCAGACACCAAGGTCTGCCTGTCCAGCTGGCTTATACAAATCCCAGGCTAAGTAGTAAGACTCCATCACTACAAAAGGACACCTACAATAATCAAAAGAGGTGGTCATATCCTCAAGTTCACAAGCATCAACATAAATACACAAAGATAAAGTCAGGGAAATATGACATCATCAAAAGAGACTAATAAAGATCCAATGTGGACCCAGAAAAATGGAAATCTATGAAAATCCTAGCAAAGAATAATTTCAGAATAATTCTCCTAGAGAAATCCAGAAAGAAGATGCAGATAGAAAATTAAATGAAATTTGGAAAACAGTTTGTGAACAAAATTACAAGTTTGACAGAGAAATATAAATAATACTAAAAACATACATCCTAAAAATAAGGAATATAATATATGAAATCAAAATTTAAGCAGAAACTTTCAACAGAAGACTTGATTAAGACTTCATTCAGTGAGTTTGAATATAAGACCATTTTAAATTGTGTGATCAGAGGTACAAAAAGAAGAAAGAAGAAAGAGAATGAAGAAAGTTTACAGGAATTATGAGACACCATCAAGTGAGTTAGCCTTCACATACTAGAAGAGAGATTTAAAAGGCCTAAAAGGCATTTAAAGAAATAATAAATGGAAATTTTTCAAATCTAGGGAAAAGCAAAAAGCTCAGATAACACCAATCAAATTCAACTGAAAGAGTTGTTCACTAAGAAACATCATAATCAACTTATCAAAAATCAAAGACAATGAAAGAATACTGGACGCAGCAAGAGATGAGAAACATATCACATTTAAAGGCCCTCCCATGCACCTGTTAGTGGATTTCTCAGCAAAAACCCTACAGGTCAGAAGAAAATGGAATAATAAATCCAAAGTGCAGAAGGAAAATAGCTGCCAAAAAAGAATACTTTACCTAACAAACTGACCTTCAAAAATGAGAGAGAATAGAAACTTTTTCAGACAGACAAAAGCTACGGAATCTCATCACCACTAAGCTTGTTACACAGGAATTTCTGAAGAGAATTCTTTAAGCCAAAACAAAAGGCTGCCAATTAATAGCAAAAAAAAGTATGAATGTAAAAATTAAACTCAATTGTATACTCATAGTAATACATAGTCATGCTCAGAATTCTCATAATGTAAAAGGGGTATGTAAAGCAGTTTTTATCCCTACCATAAGGCGAAGTGACAAAATAATTTAAAAACAAATAAAGTTACAATAAGTTTCTAAGGGATACAAATTATAAAAGAAATGTGAATTTTCATGTAAAAATCATTAAAGTTGGAGAAAGAGGTGTGATAATTTAAGTTTTTGTATATAATTTGAATTAAATTCTAATCACCTTAATGTAGCATGTTGTAAAGATAAGATGATTTATGCAAACATCATAATAACCACAAAGAAAAAACCCTATAGTAATGGCACAAAATATAGAAAGAAAGGATTTAAAGCACACTACAATAGAAAACCATTAAACCACAAAGGAAGACAGAAAGTTAGGGGAGAAGACATAAAAATAATCAGAAACAAATTTTAAAATTTCAGTAGCAAATCCTTACCTACCAATAACTACCTTGAATGTAATGGATCAAAATCTCCAATAAAACGTCACCTACATGGATATATGGATAGAAAATAAACAGATCCTGCTATATGCTGTCTATAAGAGACTCTCCTTACAATAAAGACACACAGACTAAATGTGAAGAGATAGAAAAAATAATACACAAAAATGAAAATGAAAAGAGAGTAGAGATGGCTATGTTTGTATCATAAAAAGTAGACTGTAAGTTAAAAATTGTAAAAAGAGACAAAGGAAGTTATTATATATTGATAAAGGGGTTAATTCACCAAGAAGAAATAGCAATTGTAAATATACATGAACCCAACATCAAAACAACTTAATTTATGAACTGTTAAATACTGTTAAGGAGAGACAGACTACAACAATACGTATAATAGCAGGGGACTTCAATACTCCACTTTTAACAATGAACCAGTCTTCAATCTAGGCAGAAAATAAATAAGAAGCATTGAACTTGAATTACACCTTGGAAAAAAATGAACCTAACAGTCATACACATAATATTCCATCCAACAGTAGCAATGTTCATATTCTTTGCAAGTACATGTGGAACATTCTCCAGCACAGTTCCCTCCTTAGGCCACAAAACAATTAGCAAATTTATGAAGGAGATGGAGCAAGATGGGAAAATACAAACCTCCAGCAATTGTCCCTCCACAGAAACACCAAATTCAACAACTATCCATGCAAAAAATTACCTTCAGAAGAACCAAAAATCAGAAAATCAATCATACCACCTGGTTTTAACATCCTATGGAGAAACAAAGCCCTAGAGAGGAAAGAAAAGACAACACGCCATCCCTGGCAGTGCAGTACCAGCATGCTGAGTGAAGAGACAATCCACGTGGCCTAGAGAGGTGGACTGAAGTGATTCTATGGCTTTTCACTGAAACTCGGGGATGCTCTGGCACAGGGAACACAGCATAGGTAGAATACTGCTGGTGCCCACAACATAGGTAGAATACTTAGACCCACCCAGAAAGAGGGAACTCCTCCTCCCGGAAATAAGTTCTGGTTGTACTCACTACCAGCTGTCAAAAAGCAGCCTGGGTCTTGAACTAATTTCATAAGGCAATTAGGCCACAAAAGCTATAGTTCTTGGCAATTTCTACAGCTAAACTGGTTCAGAATGCATCAGCTTGGAATGGACATGACCCAATGAGACACCAGCAGTTATAGCCAAGCCAGTGCCCATGTTCCCCCTCCTCCAGTTATAGGTAGTACCTCAGGGGCAGTCTTCTACTTGGAGAAAGGAAAGAGAAGTGCTTCCATGAATTTGTTTTGTAAATTGAGTGCCACAGACATAGTAAAATTAAGTACCAAACAGACTCCTAAAGACTCTGTGTCTTGGCTTTGGTTCCTAAACAGCATTTATGGACCCAACCCAGAAGGAAACACACCATCTTGGAGGACCCAGTCCTGGCAAGAGTCATCACCTGCTGACTATAGAGTCCTTGGGCATTGAATACACATCAAAGGTAGCCAGTCAATAGTCACCAGAAGCAGGCAGTGTTTCAGGTGACACCAGGTATTAGTGACCTTGAGAGAGTGAACATGTCACTCCCTTGAAATTCAGCAGCCCAGAAAAAAGAATGAATATGGGGGACATTAAGTTAAGTAAAATAAATCAGTCATAGAAAGACAAATACCATAAAATCTCATGTAAATGAGAAACGTTTGAACTCATGGAAGTAATAGAGTAAAATGATTACCAGAGGCTGAAGAGGTGGGCAGGGAGAGAGAATAAAGAGTTGTTGATTAAAGTGTATAAAGTTTCAGATAGTTAGGAGAAATGTTTCAAAATAACAAAGAGTAAATTTCAAATGTCACACACACCATAAAAAAATGATAGGTAAGCAAGATGTTGGATATAATAGTTAGATTGATTTAATCATTCCACATTGTATATATGTGTATCAAAACATCACATTGTACCTCATATGTAAACATTACAATTTTTAGTAAACAATAACATAAATAAAATACCAAAATAATATTAATAAACGTAAAGGAATTGAAGTTTCTGTGGAACTGCAAAAAACTAAAATTATATGTGTGGACAAAGAAATGTAGGTAAGGGTCCATTTGCAGACTGGACCCTTGTGGACATTCACCATTTTTTGCTACCTATTACCTTATCATCTTCCCCCACCCTTAGTAACCAGAACTCTGTGTTTCTGTTTGAACTCCCAACTCCAGTGGCCTACCTTCCCATTCACACAGGTGAACACAGAGTCTACATGTGGCTGATCTCTGTACCTCATTCTTCCGGCCAGAGATTATTCCAGGAATGGGCACATGGCTGAATTAGTCCACAAAGAGACTGTCCTCAGTATATTACTAAATGGTGATTCTGGAGACAATGCCCCTCTCCTCTGTGATCTTTGATCTGAAGAAATGTTTGCATATGGAAGAATCTGAAAAACTGGAACTTTCACAGAGAAAGGTAGAAACAAGATTCTAAGAGAAAGAATCTTCCAACATTGAGTCTCCGGTTCTGAGTGTCTGGGAGCTTCGAAGTAGCCTTTCCCTTTGTATGAGTTACATTGTTTTTCTTCCTACCAATCTTTTCTTCCCTTAGATTAGAGTTATCTCTTTTATTAGCAAAGAATCTTGATTATTACATATCTGATGGGTATGGCTTTCCAGAAAATGCTAACAGAACAGTTTTGAAGTCAGTTTTTCAAATTTTCCATGTTCTATAATTCTGATGGGACTGTATCATATCTTCAAGCATCACTAAGCAGAAAAAGCAGAGCAGTTACATGAAGTCAGACTATATTCATTTATTCTGGATGCTGCCATGTGCTCCACGAATTTTAATTTTCTAGAAAGTCTGAAGCTTTACCCCCTGTCCTCCTATCACTATAACTAAAATCACAGAACGACATTCACAGAGGTAAAAATAATATCATGGTTCAGGCCAACCACTACTTTCCAGAGTAGCCTAAGCACAGTAAAAATGCAATAATAAAATAAATAGTAAAGTGCAGTATCTCTTCTAAAACCACCTGCTAATATGTTTTCATTTAACCTCCGGAGAAACCACTAGACTACCATAAAAGGAGAAGGAAAGTGACAGAAACTTATCTCTGGTCTCAAATATTTACATATCCAAGTAATGCCCATTTCTACTTCAAAAACTATAATTCAGACAATCTTGCAAAAGACTGTAGCTCAGTGGTTAATCAATATGTGTGAGTAAGGAAGAAGTTATATGAAGTACAAATGAGAAGATTTATGCATATTTGGCAGCTATGAAACTTCATGTTCTGCTAACATCATCCCCCCACTCACAAAGAGAGAAAAAAATCAAATCACATGTTACTGAGTGCTTAATGGCAATGTTCCATTATTTAAAATTTGTTTGAGAACAGAATAGAGAACTAAGAGATGAACCCAGCTACTTACCATTATTTGATCTTTGGTAAGCCAATTAAAACATTCAGTGGGGAAAAGATTCCCCTATTTAACAAATGGTGCTGGCCACCTGTAGAAGACTGAAACTGGACCCACACCTTTCACCATTAACTAAGATAGATTCTCACTGGATTAAAGATTTAAATTTAAGACATGAAACTATAAAAATACTAGAAGAAAGTGCAGGGAAAACACTTGAAGAAATCAATGTGAGTTGAAGTTTATGAGGATGACCCACAGGGCAATTGAAGCAACACCAAAAATACATTAGTGGGATCTGATAAAACTAAAAAGCTACTGCACAGCCAAAAACACAGTAAGTGAAGCAAGCAGACAGCCCTCCGGATGGGAGAAGATATTTGCAGGTTATGTCTCTGACAAAGGTTCAATAAGCAGAATCCACAGAGAACTCAAACATACTAGCAAGAAAAGAACAAGTGATCCCATCTCAGTGTGGGCAGGGAACTTGAAGAGAAATTTCTCTGAAGAAGACAGGTGCACGGCCTACAGACACATGAAAAATGCTCATCATCCCTAATCATCAGAAAATGCAAATCAGAACTTATTGAGATATCACCTAACTCCAGTAAGATTAGCCCACATCACAAAATCCCCAAACCAGAGATGTTGGTGTGGATGTGGAGAAAAGGATGTAGAGAAAGAACACTTCTGCACTCCTCATGATGAATGCAGGATGTTGGCGTGGATGTAGAGAAAAGAACACTTCTGCACTCCTGATGAGAAT
>CAUYRH010148971.1:0-26807 GCA_963574655.1 Perodicticus potto
TTATTTATTTATTTTTTTTTTATGAGAGGAAGGGCTTTATTCACCAGCTGGGAGCTTAGGCGTATAAGACAAAAAAGCTCCTCCCCACAGGTACCCTTCTCATTGGCCAGTTTGAATCAAGTGGGAGATGCTAGTCCAGCCACCGCAGAACTGCAGGATTTCACAGAACTTGGAAATTTCCAAGTTGCAGGAAGTTATAAATTCCTAAGGGCTGAGTCACCATGGAGAGGACCCTGCAAGTGTATCCTTGGTGCTCTCCTTGACAAAACCTGTTCTCCCAGACCTCACCCTCCTCGGGTATCCTCTCTCAATAACTGCTGGTTCCTAAGGTTTTTAAGAGGATTTACTGAATAAAACCCTTGAAACCATTAACCAAGTCTGGCCTACAGTCTGTAAATATCAATTATAATTTATGCTCCTAGGAATGGGGGATATGAACATGAATGTCCCTCAGATCCCTCACTGGAAAGGTCATGAGGTCACAGAGAGAGGGTAGGAACATCTACAGGGTAGACTCGCTACCTGGAGGGAGGCCGCGGGGAGGAGCCTGCCCCGCCCACATGTGCAGGCACTGTGCGTTTTTATCCTCCCCCTCCTTTGGAAACATCAAAATAGGAAGCTGAAGAATTGGTGTTCCCCGCTGACCATGCCCTTGAGAGTGGATATTTGAGAGACTGGGCCAAGAGCAAGTTTTCCTCTGCTCTTTCCTGGGGTGCTGAATACAGGGGAAGCTTCTCTAAGTTACACGGTACCCCCAGGTGACTCAAAGATGTGGCTTCTCATGACCCCCCCACCCCCAATTCCCCTCCTCCACTGACGATGCTTTCTGATCTAACTTGTGTTTTGTTGAGGCAAGG
The DNA here is from genome assembly GCA_963574655.1 of Perodicticus potto. Lineage (NCBI taxonomy): Eukaryota > Metazoa > Chordata > Mammalia > Primates > Lorisidae > Perodicticus > Perodicticus potto. The sequence continues at coordinate 858 of CAUYRH010148971.1, forward strand.
TGAAAGTTTCTGAATGGACTCTACCTGTCTGTTGCATAACATGTTCGGTACCATAGTATCTGGTCCACCTGTGTCTTTCCCAAGCTTGAGTTACTTTACTTCTCTAGAGCTTACCCCATGCCAGGTAGGGACATTCTCATCATCACAGCAAACCAGCAAGTTAGGCGCCATTGTCAGAACTTCATTGATGGGGAGTGTTAGCACAGAGAGGTTAAGTAATTTACAGGGGCTCACACAGGAAGTGGTTGAACCAAGAATTAAGCCCAAGAAAGATTTGCATGTGTAATCAGCGTGCCTTCTGCCAACTCTTCCCTCCCTTTTACAGCTGAGAAGATGGCAGCTCAGTGCGTACCCTGTGTTGGGGGACACAAGGCTAGGTAGATGTGCATCTGGGACTCTGGGACTCCCATGTCATGCTGCCTCCAGGAAGGCAGAGCAGGCACCGCGGGGGAAGGGGGGTATTACAGGCAAGGGGCCAGGCTGCTCCCAGGAGCTGAAGCCCAGGGACCATGTTGTTGAGAGATGAGATCAAGTGTAAGCAGGAGCCAGCACAGGAACGGGAGACTCTGGGCCAGGCCAATATCAGGGACAAAGCCCAGGTGGGACACTAGGGCCAGCCCAGAGTGTCCCTCAATGCCGGGGTCAGGAGGAGGGGACGAAGCCTGCCTGGCCCTGGAAGGTCCCTGGCACCTCCCACAGGTGCCTCTTGAACTTATCTGCAGGCCTGATGCCACCCTTATGTCTGGTGGGCTCTGAGCTGTCACGTGCACTGGCCTCCCAAGTGCTCATCTGCTACCAGAGAGGAAAGGCCAGGCTTTGAAGCAGGAGATGAAGCCCAGGCAAGACAGACCTGGCCTGACTCCACTGTCAGCTGGTGTCTCTCTGGGCAAGCAAGGTCACCTGTCCCCATTAGTGTGATGGGGATGGTAAAATAATAATTGCCACGAGACACAGCTTGCCCTGTGTTGGGGCTCTGTGAGGGGCCTTCTGTCAATTCTGTATTGGGTCCTCAGGACAGCACCAGGAGGTCTCCCAGTGCCTTGACAACAAACAAGTTTCTCAGCCCCAGAGTGAAGGAGGATCCCGGGGATCACTTTTGTGACATCCTGAGGCAGCTCCACCTCTCCTGATAGTCTTCAAACTATTGGATGTGACCTTCCAACTTGGCTTTGCAAGAGCAAGTCTGAGTTGTAGTTGCTTTGAGTTTTATATTTTTTAGGAGACAGTGACTCATTTTTATAACCTGTATCTACAGGGTCTATTTGGCAAATTAATTTTGCTGCTAGTAAGCACTTAAAATTCATTAGCTGATGTCACTGATGATTTTTTCTTTATTCTTCAGTCCTGTCTTTCAAGGCTGGAGGAAAAACACCTTTGATTCCAAATCCATCTCCCCATTATACTCCTTTTAAAATTTCAAAATAGACTGTCCACCTTGCCCTTGGATGAAATCCCAGTTCACATCAATCTCACCCCAGTGACAGTAGCTTCAAATTTTACTGGGAAACCTGGGAATCAATTAAATAGGCTAATTCTTTGCTGGGGGGAAAGAAAGTCTGATAAGAGAAAGACTTAATTCACCACGCATCACAAAGTTTTCTAAGTAAATTATTTTCAAGTCAAGTCAGCCCTTCTCTTAGCCATGATGGGGTTGCATTTGAGTTTTATTTTAAAAATTCTAATCTATCACTGTCACTATTCCTGCTGCAATTTACGGCTTCGGTGGTTCGTGGTAGATAACAGTTGTTACCCTTTCTGCTGACTGAGCGGCTGTTTGCTACATTAGCTATCACAAACCAGACGAAAGGGGAGAGAGGGCTATGTAGACAGCAGAAGGCTATGTCAGGCCAGAGGCTCCAGGGGACCAGATGGGGGAGCAGGGTGCACTGGCCTTCCCTGCTCAGAGTTCTTCCATCTAGCGTCTCTTTCCTGAGCATCCAGAACTAGACCTTTGAGTCAGACAGAGATGTCCCAACCTGCAGCTCTGCCTTCTGGGAGCTGGGGATGGGCCAAGAGAAACCAGTAGTAACAGAATGGCTGTGATGAAGACTTAGGTCCCGTGCAGGCTACTCAGGTACAGATAGGACAAACAGCCTCAAAAGACAGATTCTGCAGGGCTTGGAGGGAGGGTGCTCAGCTGGCTTCTGTCCCTTGTGGGCCACAGTATGTTGACAGTGATGAACAGTGGAGTCCACCAGTGTAGCGCTCTCTGTGAGGTGACGTGTGGGTGTGTTGTGAGCACCTGAACCTTTGCTGTGTCTGAGGTCAGAACCACAAGCTAGAGCCAGGGTTTCAGCCCTCACAAGCTGCAGAGATCATGTGTTCTCTCTGAGCTTCAGATTTTCATCTCTAAAATGGAGTTGACAATAGCACCTTCCTCACCGAATGACCGTGAGACACAGGTAAAATGATGCCCCTCCAGGTCCTGTCACCCACAAGCATCCACCCAGGGTTAATTGCTAACAATCACTGCAACTATTATCATTGTCTTTATTCCATAATAACCCCATCAGGATAGCCATAGGGTATTACCACTGCAGGAGCCCCAGAGGCGGGGAGAGGCTGGAAGGGACGCCCCCACTTGCAGTGACCAGGAAGGACAGACAGAGCACAGCGTGAGTGCACCACAGAGACCACAACACAAGGCCACGGTGCAAGGCTGGAGAGCCTGAGGGTAACATGACGCTGCCTCACTTCACAGGAAAGCAAACCGAGGCTCAGAGAGGGAAAGGGAGTGGCCGGCCACAGGCAGCATGCACCTCTGCGAGACGCTCCTGCTCTGCCCTGTTGCAAGGCATGTGTGTCCTCAGGAGGCCGAGATTTCACCGAGGTTCTGGGGAAGGCTCATTCCTTCTCCCCTGCCCTCTGGTGACAGCCTTCCCCCCCTGGTTGCTGCTGCCCTTACCACCAGACTGTCAGAAGTGAGCAGGAGAGACACTTGGGAAGGTGGCATTCATTGCAAATCCTCCCCGTCTGTGAGAATAAGCCCCTCCCGCTGCTCAGCAGGTGGCCACAGCCAAAAGAGAGAAGGGAGCAGTGGTCTTGTCCTGCTGCCCACATGGTCCTTTCTCTAGTGTTGTGCAGACAGAATTGAGTGTCCCCAGGGCTGGGATCCCAGCAGCCTGCAGAGCAAGGAGCCTTAGCCGTGGGCACTCGAGAGCCAAGTCTGTTCCTGGCCCACCTGAGACCTTGAACCCCATTCCCAAGTCCCTTGTTTTTTGGTGGTAAGCAATGTTTTTCCTGGAATATCTGCAAACCTAAAGCCATTGGCTCCCTCAGTTCTCTGCCTTGCCCATTCCTGTTCTTTGTAAGTCTCGAGAAGGTTGATACTGACCTCCTGGAGTGGAAAGAGGGCCGACTGAGAATTACACGTACCCACCTGCAGAGGATGCCCCGGGAAGCCACCAGCATCCTGCTGCTGCTACAAGAGCCATCTCTCGAATGGGGACTGAAGCACCTGCTGTCTTCATGAGCTGTCCTCACTCCAAGTGCTTGGCCCCCTCAGTAACACCCCTGTTCAGACCTCCAGAGTGAGACATACTTCAGAGACCATTTTCATGTGGCTGAGATCATACAGGCTGAATGCATTGACAGCTTCTGTGACTGAGAGCGCCAAGCGTGTGTGAATATGATTCCGCCCAGGACAGCTCTTTTGTCAGGCACCGAGAGTGTCACGGGCCAGACAGAAAGATGCACCCACGCTCTCTCCAGGTTCCATTCAGGCCTGTGAATGACACTCATTCTGCCCTCTGGAAGCTTGGAATCTAGAGGACCAAAAGGTAAAGCTTGTGATGTCCACAGGCCTCCCCCTGAATCCCAAATGTCAGGAGGGAGGTTTGTAGGGCTCGGTAGAGAGAGAAAGGAGTAAGTCTCACAGAAGGGGCTCCAGGGCGCTGCGCTCACCCGCCTGGCTCTAAACTCTGCAGGGCCACTAAGGCTGTGGGTGTTGTGAGGAAAGCCACGCGCCTACTCCCCATGAAAATGTCCACACACAAAAACCTTTAGCACAGGTGCAGGGAGAGGGTCTCTTAGTTGAGGATTTTTTATCCAGTTGAATTAGTTGTACATCTTTGAGCAAGTCACTTGAGCTGTTGGTGGCTCAGTTTCCTCTTTGTACAAGGATGACAATGACGAAGAGTGTTTGCTGAGTTCCAACTACATAAGCCCCAGCAGGGAAGCCAAAGGACCCCAGCTGGGAGCTGGCAGGCAGTGGGCTCAGAGCTCTCAAGGATTGTCCTGAAGAGCAGAGGGACGCAGTCCTTCTGTGCTTCTCTGATGGTCCCACTTTCCCTGCATGGGGAGTGGGAAGAAACTGGGCTTCACATGGAGGGGAGCATGCAGTTTTGCTTCCGCTCTACTATGAGCCCTGGATGTGCCCCCTTTGACTTCTGAGCCTCAGTGTCTTCTGAGAAGTGGGGCAATAATGTGTTCATGGCTGTTGAATGAGATGCTGAGTACTTCACCTGGCTCAGCACAGGTGCTCGCCTGTGAATAACTGAAGGCCAGCCTAGCGGTATGCTGTGTTTGGGTGTTGGGTGGGGAGCCAGGAGCCACGCATTCTTTCCCCCTCTCTGCCATGGACTCCCTGAGTGATGCTGGAAGTCTCTTGCATTGTCTGGGCTCAGTTTCCACAGCATACAGCTAGGGAGTTGGGATTATAGGGTCTCGGAGGTCCCACTCAGGTGTCATGCACTCCGTGTTGGCCTCAGCCCTGCACAGTACCTGGGGAAGGAAGGGGTCAGCTGGGTGCAGAGGAGGCTGGCTGGGGGGTGGGTGTAGGGTAAGGCTCCATTACACAGCATGCTGGCTCTGCAGCCTCAGACAAGTTCCTCAGCCCATTGAGCCTCAGTTAGAACATCCATGAGTGGCGGCATCCTTGCCAATCTGTAAGGTTGGTGCAGTACTCTACACCTGCTCATTTAGGATACTTCACACACAGTGCGCACTCAATATTTGAGAGCTGTCATTACGGTTTGCTCTAAGATAGTATTTTGGTGCTTCTAGCCTATGGAGGATTCTTGATGACATCATAGGCTTCTGCAGCCCCATAGGGGTTGCCAAACATTTTTTTTGTAAATAACTAGATAGATATTTTATGTTTTGTTGACTGTAGAGTCTTTGCCACAACTATTCAACTCTGGCATTATAACATGAAAGCTGCAGAGATAAGGTGTAAATGAACAAGTGTGTTTCAGTAAAACTTTATTTTCAAAAAAAATAAGTGATGGGTCAGATTTGGCCCACAGACCCCAATTTACTGGCCCACAGTCCCAGAATCATAAAAACTACAAAGGTATTTAGGTTTTAGTTTGATTTCTAGCACTTTTACACTTACAACTTGATTTAATTTTCACAAATAGCATGGAATAATCTGGGCTTACTGGTTGGAGAGCCCATTCCTTTATGCTGTGATGAAGCCGATCATCTGAATCTTGTGTGACCCTGAGGACAGCCCTCTTCTCGCTGGGTCTCAAATTCCTGCTGTGTGAAAAAGGACGTGGAGTGTGGAATCACCTGCCAGCTCTTCTCTGTTCTGATATCCTAGACCAGACTGTCAGGGAAACAACTACCATTGGGTCAGTTTTCGTGGCTTCTAATTCTTTTAAAGCTGCTCTGAGGAAATGAGACATCATTATAATGGGGAAGATCCTTTAATTAAATTGCTAGGAAATTAGAAGGATTGAGTGATTGAAACAGAGGAGGAGGCCAGGCCGAGGCACTCTCCGTGGATTAATTAAGACACTGCTCTGTTCCCTGCCCTCCATGGCAGCAGACACCAAGGCTCTGACCCCCAGGAGTATTAATAAAGCCTTCCACGGGGTGAGAGATTCCTGCCTCCCCGCAGCGGCCATTTCCCGTGGGGTCCCCCATCCTCTCCCCCCACTCTAAGCTGTCCTCCCGTTTCTGCTGCACCAAAAGCTGATGGATGTTCCCACAACGGGTCAGTCTTAATTAAGTTGGATGATCTTTCTCAAGCTTACAAAAGCAATTAATGCTTTCCGCCCTAGCCAAGGGGTAGGGGCTCCATTTGATTCAGCTGCCCTCTCCCACCCAGAGGCTGGGGAATTGTCCTCCTAAAATCCAGGCTCTGTGTTGTTAATCCTAAGCTTCACAAACTCTGCACCCCAATACCCCAATAGATCCACTGAACCCCAGCCCCGGTCAGAGTGCAATGTGCATTCTGACCCAGGCTTTGGGATTTAATTAAAACCACGACTCTGCTCTCCATTCTCCAAAGCCTTTCTCCTCCAGGAAACCCTTCCTGACTCTGGTCTCAGGGTAGCTGTCTTGTCCTGGTCGGTGGCATCACAACCTTCATTCAGAGCACCTGGATTTCAGCCTCTCCTGGCTGTCCAGTGATTGCTTCCTGCAGGGGAGAAACACTGTCACCCTCTCCAGATGTGCATGGAGTATTCGACTTCTTGTTTTCCCCAGGGAGTCTGGTACATTCAGTCCATTGTTTTTTAATGTACCCAGTGTTTGCTGAGAACTCACTCTGTCCTGGGATCTGGCTTCTAGAGGTGAACATGACTCCATCCAGGTCCTCACCTTGCCTCCAGGTTTAGCAAGGCAGACAGTTCACTGGGAAATGACAAAAACCAAATAATAATTAAACGTGCTTCCAGGGGTTGTAAGAGCACTCAGGAGGGAGCCCCACCAGGCTGGAGGAGCAAGGAAGGCTCCCTTCCGTGCTGGGCATTTCAGGACCAGGTGCACCAAGCCATCTAGGACTTAGCAGATGAGCAGCACGGCACGTGCAGAGGCCTAGAGGCCAGCAAGGCGTGGCACAGGGGACACTGGGAAGGAAGGAAGCAAGAAAGAAGTCAGACCAAGTAAAAGAGACACAGGGAAAGGGGACGGTGGAGCCTCTTGGAAGATCCAGACACAGCGTTTTCAACCTTTTTAGTTCATGGCACACTTGAACCTATAGTTAAACTTATGCGGCACACCTAAACTATATTGATCAAAAAAAAAAAAAAAGAAGAAGAATAAAAAGGATATACTTATTGTGCTTTGAACTTCTTTCAAAAATAAGTCATGATCTTTAAAAATGTTTGCGGCACGCTTAGGATCCCCTCACAGCTCACCGGTTGAAAACTACTGTTGTAAAAAGACTGTGGGGCGTGGTGCCCAGAACAGAGGGCAGCCTGGCTCTCCACTTCTTCCCTCTATCTGGCCCCCTAAGCACCCACCCACACAGCCACCTCTCCTTGCTGTGCCTCAAGAAGACTCTGGGACAGCCACGGGACAGAGGTGCTGGGGGCCTGGGAGGAGGTCAAGCTCACAAACCACTCCCTGAGAGAAGCAGCCACCATGAAATTGCCTTCGCCATCCCACATGCTGGAGGAGCCCATTATAGAATTTCTGTGGGTTTTGCATTAAGACATTCTCAGTGAAGGAAGCAGGGAGCAGGGCACCAATGTGTGTTTCCATGTCTTCCTCATAGCCGTGGGGTGTGCTGCCTTGCCATGGTCAACACGTCAGCTTTCAGCCCGGCAGAGCCTCACTCACCTGGTCCTCTCTGCTAGAAGGCACACTCTTAAACCCTCCTCTTTCCTGCCCCATCTGTGGCTCCCAATGATTCAGGATAGGCACCTGTGACTTCCCAGAATGCCACCCCCATAGAACTGTTCCTTGAATTATAGTGAGTGGTCTTTTTCTTCGTGTTTATTAATGTTATCTCAGAAGCAATCCATGAAAACAATTTAACTTTGTAGGTAAAGCTAGGCTTTCCCTTGAACGCCTTCCAGAACAGTCCTGGTCCCCTCCCACGAGGTATCTGCTGGGTGCATTTACACTGTAGTGTCATTCATTCACTTAACGAGTGTTTACAGAGGACCTACTGTGTGCCAGCACCATCCTGTGTCCCTGGGATATGACATTGTATAAAACTGGAAGGGCTCCTAGACAGACACTGCAGGCAGGTAGGCAGATGCAGTTAAAATGCCTTAGGTGATGACCCCTTTTCTTTGAAGAGTCAAGTGGAGGAGAGAGGGAAGATTCAGGGATGGAGCAGTCACACAGCTGCACCCAGAGACACTTCTGCAGAGCCTGTCTGGTCTGAGGCTGGGGACAGACCCCAAGCCAGGAGCCCCCAGGTAGGGACAGCCACCAGAGTTCCCAGCCTGGCGGGGACTGCACGTGCTGAGGGAGGGGGCAGTAGCTGGAGTGGACCAGAGAGGCCATGTGGGCGTGGAGGACTGTGTTTGGTGCTCAGGGAGCCAGGAAGCCGTCAGGGTGAGAATGAGGAAAGGGCTGGGCTGACCCGGAGGAGGATGCGCCTCTTTTCAATGCATTTTTATGCCTGTGTGTTGTATATACACACGTGTAACTATGAAAACGCACATCATCTTCGTGTCTTTCTTCTTTTTCAAGCATAAACACTGGCACTGGTGTTGCTCAGCAACCTGCTCTCCCACAGCCCTGCATCTGGGAAAATTTTCTGCTGTCCTCATTGGGATCCAGCTCATTCCTTCTATTTTGTTTATTTATGTACCTATTTTTAGAGATGGAGTCTTGCTCGGTTGCCCAGGATGGAGCGCAGTGGTGCAATCATAGCTCACTACAGCCTCCTGGGCTCACACTGTCTTCCCACCTCAGCCTCCCAAGCAGCTGGGACTCCTGGTGTGCACCACCAGGGCCGGCTTGTTTCTTTCTCCTTCTCTGGGGAGATGGGGTCACACTGTGTTGCCCTGGCTGGTCTCAAAATCCTGTTCTTGCATGATCCTCCTGTCTCGTTCTTTTTAACCTGTGGCACAGTTTTCCACAATAAGACTCCTTGGAGTCTACTTAACCATTCCCCTACTGCTGAATATATATTGGCTTGTTCATTTTTTAAAACTGTGAACCCTGGAGTCTCTCTCCCTGGGCAGGGCCATGTCTGTAGAAGGAAGTGGCCAGCAGGCATTGAGTTGCCTGGTTGCTTCCAGGCCACTGTGCAGCAGAGCTCTCGAACCCAGACGGTCAAGTGCTGGTGCCGAGGACCCAGGCAGCTCTATGCACACTCCCAGCTCTTCTCCATCAAATTGGGTTTGACATCAAACCCAATCCAAGAATAGATTGTTGCTCAATGTTGATGACTTGAAGAATATCACAAAGGATGGGAAGGGACTTTGAAATCTCCCAGACCAAGCTCACATTCTCAGGGAGAATGCCCAGGGCTACCGATGAGTTAGTGGCACAGCCGGATCATGAAACTGGCCATGGCTGCCTTGGGCCCTCCACTGTAGTCAGCAGAAACAGGCTCTGTGCCCTCTCATCCCCTCAGGTGGTCCCTTCCCACTCAGGAAGGTTTTCTCATGTGCTTCTGCTCATCCACTCTGCAGAAGGTTTTCTCATGTGCTACTGCTCATCCACTCTGCAGGGGAAGCGTATTACTTTTCTCTTGCTGCCAGAACACGTTAGCACAAACGGTGCCATATGCAATGCACACTTACCATCTTGCAATTGTGTAGGCCAGAACTCCAGCACAGGTCCCAGTGAGTGTTGGTGGGCCATGCTGCCTTCTGGAAGCCCTGGGAAAGAAACTTTTCCTGCTCACTCAGGTTCTTGGCAGAATTCAGTTACTTGGGAGATCCTCCTTGCTGGACTGGCTGTAAGCTGCAGGCCCTTCCCAGCTGCTGAGGCTGCCACGTGCCTTCCCAGGGCCCTTCTCCATCTTCAGAGCCAGCGCCGGGGAGCAGAGTCCCTCTCACGCTTCCAACCTCTCTGCTCTGAGGATGCAGGCTAGTGATGCCTTTCTACAACAGGACGGAGAATAAACCAGAAATATCTTCGGAGGAAGGAAATGGTTTGTCCTCTGAGGGCAGGGCAGTCTGGGGAGGACAATGGGGGGAGGATAAATGGAGACATTGTAACCCATTTGATTTGGGGTGAGTGGAAGGAAAAACCTGAAGGGGAACGTCAGTGTTTGTCACGAGCATGTCAGGCGCTGTGTGATGTGGCAGGCAGGTGCCTCTGGCCCCAGGCGCAGAGAGGGACCCATGGTCCCCTAAAGGGCAGGAAGCAGGTGCTGGAGGCTGGGGTGGGTGCTGAAAATGGCTGTGACTCGTCATTTAGCTACCGCATGAATTATTAATGGGCAGCTATACAACCCGCTCACAGAGCTGAGCATCCTTTTGCCAACATTCAGCTCTGAAATCTTTCAGTACTATGATGATAGAAGCTCCGTTTGATCAGGGGATCAGGGGTAGGAGCAGCATCAAGATTAGTGCCACTTCACCTAATAATCTCCCAAGATGATGCAATAGCATCTGTCCTCGGTACTCTAATGTAAAAGTTGGCCCCCTTTCTCCTCCCCTCACTCCTTTTCCTTATTTCCCTGTCTTTCCCCCCAAGCAGTCCCTCTGTCTGAACAGGCTTTGTCCCCTCACTGTCTGGGATGTTCATCCCCTGCAGCTCTCATATTCCCCACTGCCTCAGGGCTATGGCTGACACCGATACATCCTGGTGTCCTGGGAAGCCTCCCCTGGACCCACAGACTCCCCCTCCCCTGGTGTCCTGGGACTCGATCTACAACTCACATCTCTCTTGCTGAATTACTGGGAAAGAGAAAGAGAGGAGAGACTTTTCCCATCATTCCAAAAAGAAAAAAGGTCGGGGTGCAGGCTGCTCCGTAGGCAGATACTCCAGAAAGTTCTCAAGTATTTAGGGCTGATTCTCTGAATGGAAGATGGGAAGCTGAAAGTTTCCCTTTCCAAGTCTCAGTCTCCTAAGCACCTACCACAGGGGATGAAATTTAGGCGAGATGGTCATTCAACAGGTGAGGCAATGTGCTCTTTTCTGTGCAGCTTTCCTTGGCAGGTGTAAATCCACTCCCTGACACAGGTGCTGCATGCAGGCTTCAGAACATGTGCAGAGGCAGCCAATGACATGGGAGGCAGATGACGATGTCTGTGGGCTGTGGGTAGCCTGCTTGGCATGAAATTGGGCCTCTCTTCGCACTTAGAATTGGCCTCCAAAATACTGCATGTCTTCATTCATTCCTGATATTCCCCAGCCTCCCTGAGCTCTCCCTAGATGACCACCATAGCCCCCACCCACAAGCATGCCACTTCCCTGCTCATGGCAACTGTCGCTTCCTGTCATGTTAATGATGATAAATCCTAAACTTCTCCATTGGCTTAGGGGGTCCAGCCCTGCTCACCAACCCCCAGCCTCCCTGGGCTCCTTTCTGTTTCTGGAATATTGCAACCTCTCCCTGCCTCTGTGGTTCCCTCTGCCTAGAATTTCCTCCCTCCTTGTCCTCTTTGTAAGACCCGTCCTTCTCATCTTCGGGTGTCGCCCTCAGAGAGGCTCTTCCTGGCCACCCATCTGAGCACCCTCCCCCAGCCTGAGTGGTGTCTTTCCCGTCAATCAGTTTACTGTCTTCGTTATGTGGCCCCCCAGGTAGCGTCATGTTCATCCATTCCCTGTGTCCTCCATCCATGGGGTGGGGACTCCGAGAGGGCAGGAACTTTCTCTGGTTCACCTCTGCAGCTCCTGGCCCTGCAACAGGCATAGAGTTGATCTTTGATAAATGAACACGTGAGGGAGGGAATCTTTCACATTAGGGACTGTCAGCATACCCCTTCCTTGAAGTAGGGCTGATGAGGGATGGGGGATGACAGTGTGGCTTCAAGTTCTAGAAGCCCCAGGTCTCTGGCACCTTCAGGCATTCTTGGCCATCTCCACATGCTGCCCAGGGCTGAGCCCAGGAATTTAACAGGGGTTCCTCAAAGCCTCTCCTACAGAACATCCTCAGCACATTAGCACTTTTAGTTTAAAAAAAAAAGGAAAAGGTATTTATGTTCAAAGCCACTTATCTCTGTAGCAGTTGCAGATAAATCCAGTTTATGGGTGAGCTGACACCTTCCAAGAGCCAAAATCAATGTATGTCACTGTAAATCCAAGCTGGGCCTCAGCATCCCTCATGCTAGCCGATTGATGGACTTTGCTTTTGTATTGGGCCTGGCTGGTACACAGGTCGAGGGGATGCTGGAGGCTCATGGGACCTTCTATGTCAGACCCTGTGTCCCCACTTCAAGTCTTCCCACCTCCCAGATGTTGTGTTGGCTCCAGTGGCCACATGGTATTAGACGATTTGAACAGACCAGTTGCCCCAGGCCCCAGAGGCAATTTCATTATCATAAGAACTATTGGAAGGAAAAGGGGCTTACGGACCTAATTGAGGCTTCTTTGGGAACAAGGCCTGGGGTGGGCCTGGAAGCCTTCCAGTTTGCTTGTCAGTACTCAGCTTACTCTCTCAACCCAGCTCAGATGCTGCCAGCTCTGAACACCTTTCTGGAGTTGTCCACTTGGACGTAACCTCTCTTCTGTGTTGCCCTGGGGCATGTCTGGGAAATGCCACTATGACAGCCAGCTTCAAATGGCAATGAGGCATAGACCCAAAAGATGGGTGCACTGTGAGTGTGGGACCTTGCTGTGTGACACTCACTCACTCAGCACCTGTGGTGTCCCATCGACTGTGCTGTGGGTACCACGGATAAGATGCTGCCCCTGTCCTGGAGGTGTTCACAGTCTGAGCAAACGTCTAATCTGGAAGACCAACAAGAAATTAGATATCACAAAGGCCCAGGGTGGGGTGTGGGGGGCCTCAGGACACAGAGACAGCACACCTGGATCAGATTAGGAGGTCTGGTAGGTAGGGCCCCCAAGACGTTGTGACCATGCTGACCACCAAAGATGACTGGGAGTTGGTGACATGAACTGATTGAAAGGTACAGAGAGTCCTTTGCCCTTCAGGAAGGTGAAAGGAGGGAAGGACGCATGAGGCCTGGGGTAGGAGGGGAAGCCTCAGTGGCTCCCTGCCTCCCTCTCTCGGGCCGTGTGGTCTTGCCCAGCAGCGTGCCTGCTTCCTTCTTCTCACCCTGAGTGCCTGCCTGGCCTGATCCTCTCATCAGCACCTCCTGTCTGGAATTGAGGGCTTCTGATTACTTTTCCTTTCCTGCTTCCTCGTAACCTCAGGGTATGCCCGGATTGACACCCTCTCCAATCATCAGCTCTGAGCTGGGCCTTGTCAGAGGTGAGGACCTTGAGGTGGCCGCAAACCCAATCCTGGGGCTCCAACTGCTGTCCCCACAGGGGAAATGACCCTGAGCCACACGTTGGCACAGAGGAGCAGAGGAGCTTCCTTAAGGTCCTAAAGCTCCTTTTCTTTCCAGTAGTTCTCATGAAAATGCAATTGCCTCTGGGGCGTGGGACAATTGGTTTGTTCAAATCATGTAATGCCTTAGGACAGTATCAGTAGTCAGGAGCAAAGAGCCCCAGGGACCCCTGAGAGCACCTTCTTTCACCCTGTCTCAGGTTGGGTTCCCTAAAAGCAGAGCCTGAAGCAGGGGTTCGGGTACAGGGGACTTACTGAGGTGTGCTCTTTGGGGAAAACATGTGAGTGGGTAAAGAAGGTGGGATATGTCCTAGTTATCTTTATATGTCTTTGCTGGGCTCTGGTGCCCATTTATGCAATTAAACACTGATCTGGATGTTGTTCTGAAGGTGTTTTGTAGATGAGGTTAACACTGACCATGAGTTACTCTAAGTAAGGATCATTCTTGATAATCTGGATGGGACATCATCCAATCATCAAGAGACCTAAAAGCAAAATGGAAGTTCCATGAGGAGGAAGAAATACACTACTGATGGCAGCATCACCTCCTTCCCGAGTGTCTGCGGATTTGGACTTGTCCATCTCCACAGACATGGAAGTCAGTTTTTGGAAAACCCTGACTACTGTAGGTGGGGGAGGGGAGGAGGAGAAGGTTGACAGTCTGATCCACAGAGGGCCTCTGGGAGATGAATCTCTGTATAGTCATCCCCTCTTGAGATACGGCAGCTTTTGTATGCCCGTCTCAGCTGTCACTGGTCTCCTGGGAGCTGGTGTGTGCATGCATGGGCATCCCAGGTAGATGGGTTGTGTGGGGTGGAATTCTCAAAGCCCTGGAAGCAGTGGAGGCGTTGGTGCACCTGTGGTGAGAGGGACTAGCCAGGCCCCAACCTGTCTCCTCCCTCCCTCACCAGAGTGGCTCTGGGAGGTGGAAATTGGCACTCTCACTTCTCATACAAGGAGCCCCAGGGGTGCAGGCAGAATCCAAACTCAAATCTGATGCCAGGGCCAGGTGTCTCTTCAGGAGGCCAGAATGCAACAGGGCTCAGCCCACTGAACCCACCCCTGGCAACCTCCTGCCCTCCCTCTTTCTCAGTGATGAAGCTCAGACACGTTCATCTTTGCAGGTGGCTGGCTTTGTAAACAGCATTGGCATCTGTTGGCCCACAGCAGTGGTCATTGATGTTTAAGGGCATGTGTGGGAATGAAACATGGCTATACACATTACCAGGACTCAACCTGGGGGCCTGGCTTTAATTTGATGCTGTTCCCAGGCTCCGGTGCTGTCACTGAGGGGACCAATGTAGCCCAGCCCCTGAAAGCAGCCTGGACTTTGCTTGCACTCTCTCCCACCTGTCTGTCTGTGGGCTCCCATCGTCCTCTGTGGGCCTGTCTGGGGCATACAGAGGGTCCTCATTTGCTCACCTTTGGCAAGTAAGTATGTAAAGCCCCATACCCCAGGCTATGTGGTAGCCTTTGGCTGTCATCAGGGTGCAGGACTGAAAGGAAAGCAGGCCCTCAAGGGGGTGTGGCTTGTTTCGATTCTGTCTCTTGCTTCAACCATGGTAAGTGGTTTAACACTCCTGAGTTTTGCCATCTAAGTGTCTCATCTTACACAGTGTCAAAAGGACTCAGGGATGTGCAACCTTTTCTCTTTGCTGTAGACTGGAAAAAGAGTTATCTTGGGCCAGTAAATGCACAAACACTAACCAAAGCTGATGAGCAAAAAAGAAAGGTCTGTGCATAATCTTTGTGATATCCATCCAAAGATGAGTGAAAAACTCCTCACATAATCTGCATACAGATTTTAAGTACCCTTTGATCCCAGTTATCCACACTGTCTGTATCTAGAACCATGGTCACATAACTTTGCAGTTCCTCCCACAAAAAAAGTAGAGGAAATTCAGCACCATTTGACTATGTGGCTTATTTGGGCCAGTGAAGCATCAGTGAATGTGATACAACATGCCCACATAGTAGGGCTTGCTGTCTTACACCTCTGCTGCCACCAGTAGAAGAATGTGCCCTGGGGGGCCTGTTTGCCCAAGGGAGTGAGAGACGCCAGGCAGATTAAGTAGTTCTTCAGCAGGCCTGCAGCAGGAGGAGGACCTCCAGGCCTAGGCCCCCAGCTCCAAGGTATGCAAAAGGTGTTGAGAAATAAATGCTTTATTACCAGTCACTGAGATTTTTGTGGTGGTTTGTTACACAGCAATAGCTGACCAATACATATATAAAAATACCTCACTCTGGCACATAGTAGGCATGCAACACATGTTGACTGACTTGAGGAGGTACAGAACACATACTGTACCAAGCTCTCAGTTATCACAAATGAATGAAGCAGGAAAGCATTAATAGTGATGCTTCAAAAGGCATTGGGAAATGTTGCTTTAGAGAAGAATCACTTTACCTAAGTAGGGCATCTCTTCTTTGTTTAAAAATAAAATAAGAGAAGTGGTACTGGACTCTTTCAACCTAACCCAGGTCAGGTGCCTCCTTTCCTCCTGCATTTATCAGAGCTCTTACTCCATTTGATTGTAATTATTCATCTCCCCCACTAGCCTATGAGCTCTTGAGGGCCAGAACTGAGTCTTTATGTGTCCTTGGAATTCCTAGACCTATAGATGGAGCCCAAGAGAGAGCTGGCTCTTTAGTTTTTGAGCTTTTTTCCTTTTCCTTTCTTTTTTTTTTTTTAAACATTTTCTTTTTTTCTTTTTTCTTTTAATCCGACAGAATGTTCCAAGGTTAGAGAGCTGGCTCCTTATGTTTGTCAGACTGCACTGAATTGAATAGTTTGATGGAAACACTTTGCTTTAAAACTTTCCTATGGGCTTGTGCTTCAGGAAGTCAACAAGCAATTCCCAAATGCTGGCCCAGCTAATGCCAACATCTTTGAGGACCAGTCATGCCAGGCTGAACCAGGCAGCCCTGGGTGTCTTTTAGATGGGGCTGGCCCTCAGGAGGAGTGGGAAGGAGGTGTGGCAGATGTCTGGCTGTGCCTCCATCCCATCAGGGCTCTTCTCTATCTCCCACCCTCTTCTCCCTTCACCAGCCAATGCACCTTGGCTTTCTTGAGAGCCTAGCCTCTCAAGGCAGCTGCCCACCTACCTCCCTAACCCTGCTGCACATCAGCCCCAAGGACCTGGGATTCCTCAGCTCGGCATCAGGCGTGTTGACAGTGGGCCTGGCACTCACAAGCACACCAACTGTGGGGTCTTTGCTTTCTCCCAAGGTGCGTGCTGTTTTGTAAACCTGAGATTGGCCTCATTTCCTATTTGTCCTCCAGTTGCCTGCTTTACCTGCCACCCAAGGTTGAGCCTTGCAATTGTGGCACAGTCCTGACTACCTGCCGAGCCTTCAAGCCCCAGTTCCTGAGGACAGACCCTGTGCCTGCAAACTGTGGTGCCTCAAAGCTGCCATCGCACCTCACTTCCTACTCTAGAGTCCTGGCTCTTTACCTGTTTGTTGAATAAATGCGTGAAACCAGTTAGAAGGCCAAGCTTCTAGAATTGCCATAGCATGGGGTGACCATGCCACATCAATCCGTCCGGGATTATCAGCTTCTGTGTGACTGAAGCTCAAGTTTTCTAGGCTCCTTGGACACACCCTGACTATCTTTAGTGGCTTACTTTATTTTATTTTTTATTTTTTTGTAGAGACAGAGTCTCACTTTATCGCCCTCGGTAGAGTGCCATGCCGTCACACAACTCACAGCAACCTCCAACTCCAGGGCTTAGGCGATTCTCTTGCCTCAGCCTCCCGAATAGCTAGGATTACAGGTGCCTGCCACAGTGCCCGGCTTTTTTTTTGTTGCAGCTTGGCCGGGGCTGGGTTTGAACCTGCTGCCCTCAGTATATGGGGCTGGTACCCTATCCACTGAGCCACATGTGCCACCCTAGGGGCTGGCTTCAAACTGGAGCCAGGGCATTCAGTTTCAGTCTCCTGCCTGCCCCAGGCGCTCACTGCTGAAATTGCAGCCTGCTCCCAGGGCCACCTGTTGGAGCTGTGCAGTGGGTACTCAGGAGGGCAGGGAAGCTACGTTGCTGGTGGGCATCAGGGATGTGTTCTCTTCCAACATGCTAAAGAGAGGTAGCCTCTGCCCAACACCACACATGGTCTTATGAATGTCAGTTTTTCTGAGACAGTATCTCTTCAGGCCTATTTGCCTAGTACAATCATTATTAGAATCCCCTTCACTCTCATAAGTGCCCTGTTGCAGATGATAAATTATATGGTATCTGTTTATACCCAGTGTCCTAAAACATTTTCCTTCTGAGGACATATCTTCTAGTTCTCAGGGGCTCTGAGCTATGGCGTTCTTCATTGCCTCTCCTGACTGTGCTCATGTGTGTGAACTTTCCCAGAGTTCATAAATACATTAGAATTGTGTCAACTTCTTGTGGATGGGTAGATGATTTCAACCTGGCTGAAATTCTCCCAGATCTGTTCATCTCTGGCTTTCATGACCAGCCTGCACAGGCATTTCCTACAGTGCCAGACCCCACAGTGGTCAATAAGCCATTGATTAGAGCCATGTTACAAGATGTACAACCAGTCCCTGAGATCCTAACATTTGCTGTTCAATTGAATTCAGCAAACATTGATCGAGTGCCTGGTTTAAGCAAACACTAGATGACTCCTGTGGTCCTTTTCCAACTTTGAGGTCTTTTGCTTATATGAATTTATGCTACCATAAGAGAAAGA
Organism: Perodicticus potto; assembly: GCA_963574655.1. NCBI lineage: Eukaryota > Metazoa > Chordata > Mammalia > Primates > Lorisidae > Perodicticus > Perodicticus potto. The sequence goes on from CAUYRH010148971.1 coordinate 18,664, forward strand.
GCTTTGGCTCTACTAACCTATTGCTTTGACTATCTATTGCTGAAAGTTTGCTTCTAATAATTATTAAGAAATTTGTAGACCAAATGTGTTACCAACGATGGTTACGAGTGACCCTTAAACAACACAAGGATTAGGTGTGCCAGCCCTGTGCAGCCAAAAATCTGAAAATAACTTTTGACTCTCCATAAACTTAACTGCTATCAGCCTACTGTTGACCAGAAGCCTTACCAATAATATAAACAGTAGGTAAACACTTATTTTGTATGTTGTATTAATTGCAGATTGAATTCTTAAAGTAAGCTAGAGAAAAGAACATGTTGTTAAGGAAATCATGAGGAGAATAAAATAGATCTACTACTAGTTAAGTGGAAGAGGATCATTGTAAAGCTCTTCATCCTCATGGTCTTTGCAATGAGCAGGTTGACCAGGAGGAGGGTAGGAGAGGCTGGTCTTACTGATTCAGGGACGGCAGGGGTGCAGAAGAGAGAAGGAGAGAGAGGCAGGCACACTCAGCGTATCTTCATGGAAATACGTTGTAATTTCTGACTTTTTAAAAAATTTTTTTATCCTTCTAAAAGTGTTTCAACATGGTTGCAATCTGTCTGGCACCATTTCCTTTAGTGCCCACATCATCGAAGGATATGTGTTGTAAAAGAAATAAAAGACTGTTGAATAATTAGAACTCTTCTGCCAGATTGTCTAATGCCAATTTGTTTTCTGGCACTACTTCTGTGTCTTCTTCCTCATCATTTGGCACCAGCTCAGACTCATTCGTCTCCATCAGGTCATCTTCTATTAATTCCTCTGGTGTGGTGTCTGTTATTTCAATTTCTCTGATAGCCTATCTTGAAACCTGTAACCCCTCACCTTTTTTGCCTTATCCATGATCTTCTTCATGATTTCCTTGATTGGCTCTATTGTAAATCCTGTGAAATCATGCAAAATATCTGGAAATAGTTTTCTCCAGCTGGAAGTTATTATTTTGGGTTTGATGGCTTTCATGCCTTTTATTATCGCAAGGATGACACCTTCACTGGTGTCCTCTTAATGTCATCCCCTCTCTAGGGGTCTTCTGCCACAGCATTCACATAGCTCCCTACATATGCTACTGTGTATGATGAGCCTTAAAGGTCCTCATGACCCCCTGATCTAGAGCCTGGATCAGATAGATTGTGTTTGTGGGCAAATGGATCATTTCGGCATCTTAGATTTTGAACTCATGGGATTCTGGGAAGTTGGGGGTGTTCTAATATTAAAAAACTTGAAAAGCCAATCCCTTACTTCCTGACTTCTGGGACAAAGCATCAATGGGACAAATCCAGAAACAGCATTCTCAATGTTCAGGTCTTCTCATTATACAATCAAAAGACTAGTAGATAGTGTTTAAATTTCCTTTTTAGAGCTCAGAGGTCACCACCTTTATAGATAAGGGAAGACTGGATAATAAATCCAACTGCATTGCACAAATGAATTCCATTAGCCTATCATTTCCTGCCTTAGATCCTTGTCTTCATTCCTCTCCCTAGTAAATGTCCTTTGTGGTATTTTTTCTCCAGAATAGGACACATTGATCTACATTAAAAACATACCCTGACAGATATCCTTTCTCCTTGGTAACTTAATGGCATCTGGGAATTCATGTGCTGCCTCTTGATCGGCAGAAGCTGCTTCTCCTATTATCCTAACATTTCTTAAGCCAAAGCACTTTCTGAAAATATCAAACTATCCTTTGCTGGCATTAAATTCTCTAGTTTTAGAACCTTCACCTTCTTTCTGCAGTAAGTTGTCATGTAAGGACTTCTATTACTATTCTTACACCATTTTAGAATCTACAGGTATACCTTTGTTTTAGCAATCCTGTACCCATAGGTAAGCCGAATTTTTAACATGAGATAAAAAGGTATTTCACAAAATGTGCAAAGTTCTTATGCCTACTTGTATAGCTTCAGTAAAGGCTTCACAAATTTCTTCTCTTTCTACCATGGTCCTGACACTGGATTTATTTATCTTGAATGGCAAACAACCAGAGCTGCAGACCTCAATCTACAGTGCATATTGAGCAATTCAGTCTTTTTTTTGCAATGCCATGACTTTTCTCTCCTTAGCAGCACTTCCAGAATCCTTGTGACACATTTTAGGGGAAGCAGGCAGATCATTATTGTCACATGACAACACTGGCAACACATGAGCCAAAATAGAAAAAGAAGTGGGCACAAAAATTATTACAGCAGTACGGTATGAACTAGAGTTGATTTATACAATTTTGATTTCATACTGTGTCTTTACATTTATTTACATTTCTTACCTTTTTCTCAAATGGTGCCATATATGCTCAAAGTGTGTGTGGAAGTTTTGATGAATTTAGCTTTTTATGATAGGTGTGTGTACATTTTATGATAGCAAATGATAAGTAGGCTGGTATCTACATGTACTTTATGCATGCATGAAATACCTAAATTTTTCTTAGTTTTATTTTGGTATTTTTAGATTTGTGCAATTTATCTGTAAGTTTTTTCAAATTGTCAAAAATCTCCAAAATGTTTTCCAATATGTTTATTGAGGAAAAAATCCATGTATAAAAGTGGATATGCACAGTTCAAACCTGCATTGGTTCAAGGGTCAACTTGTATAAACTCCAGACAAAATATTTTTTAAAAAACTATATGGGCTGGGTGTGGTGGATCACCATTGTAATCCTAGCACTCTGGGAGGCCGAGATGGGTGGATTGCCTGAGCTTATGAGTTTGAGACCAGCCTGAGCAAGTGCAAGGCTTCATCTCTAAAAATAGCCAGGTGTTGTGGCAGGTGCCTATAGTCTCAGCTATTTAGGAGGATGAGGCAAGAGGATAGCTTAAGCCCAAGAAATTGAGGTTGCTGTGAGCTATAATGCCAGGGCACCCTAACTAGGGAAACTGAGTGAGACTCAGTCTCAAAAAACAAACTAACAAACAAACAACAATAAGAAAAACTATATAAAGGCCCTAAAGAGTGATAAAATCATACAGAAATAACAGGAGACTTCCAAAATCTGGAAGAAGAAATCAGTACTGATTTTTCCATTTCTGCAGCTTGGCACCTGAAGACAGATTCCAGTTGTTGCTTCTCAAGGTGCTAAAAATTCAGATAAATACCTGAATTCTTACTTGTTGAGGGATCAAGAAGACTGACTTTGGGACCACTATCACATCTCTAAAGTGAAAAAAGAAATCCTACAAAGGAGGAAACACAAAGACAAAGCTCAAGTTCTGTGGATATGTTCTACACACATTTCTTACTAGAACTATGCAAGCTTGGGAGCAAATTGCAAGTGGTTAGGCTAAAATGAAAATGACTGTGCATAAGTTTCACTATTGGTTCCTTAAGAGGAGATAGGATTTCAAGTTTGAGCTTAGTTAAATTAAGTACCTGCTAAAATGAATTTCAATGTTCTTTAGAGGAATATAACAGAATCCAGTGTCTACAGTGTTTTACAATGTCCAAGATACAATTTCAAGTTACTAGACGTATGAAGAAATAGGAAAATGTAATACACAGTCAAGTTACCTTTTACTAGAGAATTGTGTGTAATAACTAATCATAGAGTCTTGGTAGAAAACAACAATAAACATTTATCTTTATTGACTTGTCTACAGGTCAGCTGACCGGTTTTGCTGATCTGAAGTGGGCTTGACTGGGTTAACTCCTGAGGTCAGTTGAAATTTGGCTAGACAGCTCTGCTAAACTTGGCTGGACTCTTTCACATGTCTGGGGCTTCAACTTGAGCAACAGTGCTAATTTGGCTCTGCTCAATTGTCTCATTCCACCACCAAGATAACCAAGCATTTCTTAATGTTAAAGGATGGAAAGAGAAAGAATAGAAATGCACACAATTTCTTAAAGCCTAGGTTCGGAACTGGCACACTGAATTTCCACTACATATCTGTATTTCACTGACCAAAGGAAGTCACAAGGATATATGGGAAGAGTTGAAAAGGACATTCAAAGGATTTGAACACAGGAAGAAATGAGGAATTAAAACCATTTTTGTTATCCATCTTGTGAGAGCCATGAAACTACGATTCTGCCTTTGATGGTAGTAGATGATCACAGGAAATACCAGTAGGGGAACAGAGAAAGTGAAACAGTGAAGAGAAGGAGGTCCAAGCTATGTTGATTGGTTTGACATAAGCACAGGCGATTGTATAAAAAAAAAAAAAATCAACATATTGGGGAAGGGGCAAGATGGCCGACTGGAAGCAGCTTCCGACAGAGGCTCCTGTCCAAAACGAAGGATAGCGTCCAGAAACTGCCCAAATGAGCCAAAGACTGGGAGCCCAGCTGAGAGAGAGAAGTGATAACTGCAGGTCACCTCTGCTTAGGCAAGCTGTGACTCCAAGAAACCAAGCTTCAGTAAGAAAAATTGAAATAAAGTTTTCCGCCATTCTGAACTTCCAGTATACCCTTATTTCCTTACCAGCTGAACCAGAAGCCTGACCTCTGATGAAACTGAGGGAGGAGGGCTTGAGCAGCGCCCACCCTCCATGTCTGCTGGACCAGGCGGCCTGCCAGGTAAGAGACTCCGGGGCTGTGCAGAGCCTCTGACATTCCCAGGCCAGGGACTCCACCTGGAACCACAGGGCTCCACTCCACTCCCCGCTGAACTCGTCACCTGACGTGGCCAGGGACTCCACCAGTACCCCCGCATGGCTCTGAACCATGCCCTGCCAGGCCTCAGCCCACCACCCATAGTGACCGGGGACTCCGTCAGGCCTCCGTCCACCATCTGCCATGGCCAGGGACTTGGCCAGGACCCCCACGCAGCTCTGATCCATCCCCGGCCTGGCCTCGGCCCTCCATCCGCAGCGGCCAGGGACTCCGCTGGGCCTCAGTCCGCCACCTGCTGTGGACAGGGACTCTGCCGGGACTCCGCCGGGACCCCTGCATGTTACTGCTCCACGCCCAGCCAGGCCTTGTCCACCATCTGCCACAGCCAGGGACTCTGCTGGGAACCCACCAGGCCTCTGCCTTCCTGCCCGGACCAGGAACTCCTGGAGCAGCACAACCCGCATCCTCCCCTACCAGCCACGCCTGTCTGGCCAGGGACTCAGGAGTCCGTGCAACCTGTGCCCTCCCTCTGGAGCCCTCCTGCCAGCCAGAGACTGCTGGAGGTGCGGGCTCTGTTTGCAAAGGCCACCGGGTGCTGGGCACTCCTGGAACCATGTGCACCTTCCCACGCCCTGCTGTGGATCCAGGCTTGCCACACTCCGGAGCTGCTCCCACAGCCAGAAACCCCTGGCTGTGGCAGTCCCAGAGGAGCTACACAGGGTCACTCCCTACAAAGATCCAGCAACAACAGAGTGATCCTGCCACAGTCTGATCTGGGAGAGACACCTCCCCAACTCTGAAGATGGTCTTAAGCAACAGTGAAAAACAATCATGAGGCATAATCAACAGAAAAACTCTGGCAATATGAATAATCAGAGTAGATCAACTCCCCCAAGGAATGACAAGGCAGATATAGCAAGATCCCTTGCATAAGCAAATGGCTGAGATGTCAGAAATCGAATTCAGAGTCTGGATAGCAAAAAAGATCAGCAGAATGGAGGAAAAGATGGAATTAGAATTTCAAGCAGTAATCCAAAAGATGTCTCAAGAATTCAATGAATTCAAAGACAGAATGACCAAAGATCTTGACACATTGAGACAAGAAGTTTCACCCCTCAAAGATCTGAGAAATACAGTAGAATCCCTTAGTAACAGAAAAGAGCAAGCAGGAGAAAGGATTTCCAACATGGAAAACAAAGCTTCCAAACACTCCCAAACTTCCAAAGAGGAAGAGAAATGGAGGGCAAAAACAGATCACTCTCTCAGAGAGCTCTGGGATAATTTGAAGAAAACCAATATTCGCCTCATAGGGCTCCCAGAAAGAGACGAAGTGGCTTCACAAGGTGCAGAGTCTCTTCTTCATGAGATTATGAAAGAGAACTTTCCAAACATGCCAAGAGATTCTGAAATTCAGATAGCAGGCAGTTTCAGAACTCCAGCACAACTCAACCTGAATAAGACATTCCCCCAGGCATATCATAATCAATTTTACTAAAGCTAATATGAAGGAGAAAATTCTGAAAGCAGCCAGATGTAAGAAAACCATAACCTACAAGGGGAAGAATATTAGAATAACTGCAGATCTCTCTGCTGAAACCTTTCAAGCTAGAAGAGGATGGTCATTGACTTTTAACCTCTTAAAACAAAATAACTTTCAACCCAGGATCCCGTATCCAGCTAAACTGAGTTTCATTTTACGATGGAGAAATTAAATACTTTAATGACATCCACATGTTGAAGAAATTTGCCATAACTAAACCAGCTCTCCAGGATATTCTCAGACCTATCTTCCACAATGACCAGTGTGATCCTCCACCACAAAAGTAAACTCATTCAGAAACTTCTGATCAAATTCCAACTTCCACAGTTGTGAAAGGATTAAAAATGTCCACTGGACTTTTGAAAGGTTTATCAATATTCTCAATTAATGCGAATGGTTTAAATTGTCCTCTAAAGAGGCACAGGTTGGCTGACTGGATACAAAAACTCAGGCCAGATATCTGCTGCATATAAGAATCTCATCTTACCTTAAAAGATAAATATAGACTCAAGGTGAAAGGATGGTTATCTATAGTCCAGGAAAATGGAAAACAGAAAAAAGCAGGTGTGGCAATTCTATCTGCAGATACAATAGGCTTTAAACCAACGAAAATAAGGAAGGATAAGGACGGACACTTCATATTTGCTAAAGGTAACACTCAGTATGGTGAGATTTCAATTATTAATATTTATGCACCCAACCAGAATGTGCCTCAATTTATAAGAGAAGCTCTAACAGATATGAGCAATTTTATATCCTCCAGCTCCATAGTAGTTGGAGATTTTAACACCCCTTTAGCAGTGTTGGATATATCCTCCAAAAAGAAGCTAAGCAAAGAATTTTAGATTTAAAATTAACCATTCAACATCTGGATTAAACAGGCATCTACAGAACATTTCATCCCAACAAAACTGAATTCACATTCTTCTCATCAGCCCATGGAACATACTCCAAAACTAATCACATCCTAGGTCACAAGTCAAACGTCAGCAAATTTAAAAAAATAATTATTCCTTGCATCTTCTCAGACCATCATGGAATAAAAGTTGAACTCAATAACAACAGGAATCTGCATACTCATACAAAAACATGGAAGCTAAATAACCTTATGCTGACGGATAGATGGGTCATAGACCAGATCAAGAGGGAAATTACCAGATTTTTGGAACAAAACAACAATGAAGACACGAATTACCAGAACCTCTGGGATACTGCAAAGGCAATTCTAAGAGGGAAATTTATCGCACTGCAAGCCTTCCTCAAGAAAACGGGAAGAAAGGAAGTTAACAACTTAATGAGACATCTGAAGCAACTGGAGAAGGAAGAACATTCCAACCCCAAATCAAGCAGAAGAAAAGAAATAACCAAAATTAGAGCAAAATTAAATGAAATTAAAAACAAAAGAGTTATACAACAGATCAATAAATCAAAAAGTTGGTTTTTTCAAAAGGTCAATAAAATAGATAAACCTTTCGCTAACCTAACCAGAAAAAAAAGAGTAAAATCTCTAATTTCATCAATCAGAAATGGTAAAGATGAGATAAAAACAGACCCCTTGGAAATTCAAAAAGTCCTCAACGAATATTATAAGAAACTTTACTCTCAGAAACATGAAAATCGGAAGGAAATTGACCAATACTTGGAAGCACGCCACCTACTAAGACTTAGCCAGAACGAAGTGGAAATGTTGAACAGGCCTATGTCAAGTTCTGAAATGGCATCAACTATACAAAATCTCCCCAAAAAGGAAAGCCCGGGACCAGATGGCTTCACATGAGAATTCTACTAAACATTTAAAGAAGAACTAGTACCTATATTACTAAACCTCTTCCAAAGTATAGAAAAAGAAGGAATACTGCCCAAAACATACTTTTTTTTTAAAATTTTTATTAAATCATAATTGTGTACATTGGTGCAATCATGGGGCACAATATGCTGACTTTATATACAATCTAAAATATTTTCATTAAACTATTTAACATAGCCTTCATGGCCTTTAGATCACTATATGAAGACATTT